>CM035186.1:11180643-11198143 GCA_020233015.1 Callinectes sapidus | reverse complement strand
ATTATTATTATTATTATTATTATCATTATCATTAATTAATTATTATTCTATTATTATTATTATTATTATTATTATTATTATTATTATTATTATTATTATTATTATCATTATCATTAATTAATTATTATTATTATTATTATTATTATTATTATTATTATTATTATTATTATTATTATTATTATTATTATTACTGCTACTACTATTGTCATTGTTGTTGTTGTTCTTACTTTTGCTGTTGCTGTTATTGTTATTATATCAAAATCATCATCATTACATCAGACTCGTGTGTGATCACCTCAAAGATATCAATCACTACTGACAAGTAACACTACACAGACATAAAACACATTGAAGCGAGCGAGGACTGTTTATAAGACACCTAATTTTGTTTTATGTTTGTCAAACATCTTTAATATTGGACATGATTTTTTTCAAAAACCTTCAGCATTACTTCCTCTTATTAAAATACTGTTAAAGTGAGATTGCACAAAGACATGGCTTCCTCAATGTTTTCTTTCGACTATATGACAGCATCATCAAAAGACATGACATTGACAAATATTTTAGTGAATGCACGATTATTCATACCTAAGGTTCTTTGCATACACATCCCCTCCCTTCCCCGTACAATACAAGCATTTGTCAGCGAGCGTGAAGAGAGCGTCTGAACGTGTATGTGTGTGTGTGTGTGTATGTGTGTGTGTGTGTGTGTGTGTGTGTGTGTGTGTGTGTGTGTGTGTGTGTGTGTGTGTGTGTGTGTGTGTGTGTGTGTACGGAAGCTGTTGTTAAACACGAAATTAAAAATGAGCTAATTACAAGAGACCTCGTATTTCTCTCGTTAAGTTTGGAGAAGTTAAGTCTTAAGTGTGCCACCTTTCTTGTTGAGGCAGAGTCTTTGATGTGCCTCCTTCCCTCCTTTTCTCCTTCCCCTTCTCCATTAGCGTCTCCTTCCAGGCCCAGCGACTCCCACCCCCACCTCCTGTCCTCTCTCTTGCCTCTAGGTATCTTTTTCTCATCTTTTCTATCCCCTCACTCTCCTTCCCTCTTTCTCTCCTCCATTAACCCCCCCCCCCCACTCTCTCTCTCTCTCTCTCTCTCTCTCTCTCTCTCTCTCTCTCTCTCTCTCTCTCTCTCTCTCTCTCTCTCTCTCTCTCTCTCTCTTTCTGATCATCTATTCTTCACCGCTCGTTTTCTTATACCAGTGCATCGCCTTACTAGTGTAGAGCATTCCTTGTTTATGCTCGGTGTCTGTAACTTGCTTGTCTTTCTGTTCTTTGACATTATTCTCTCACGGACCACCACATTGAAGACAGGGAAGTACATGAAGCAATAGTAATATAAGTATGACATTTTTGGGGGGCCACCTCATTAAGTCATAATTTTCCAGTGTCTGAGTTAACCAGGGAGTGACCAAAACAAATCATTACTTACTCTAGGCACTACTTGAATCGAATAAAAGTATGCATTTGGCGGCATTGAGTAAAAATGGATGATCAGTCTTCACTATTCTCACGATTATAATGACCACTGTTATAATGATAATGTGCGTTTACCTTGAGGACGATGACTCACTAAAATGTACCACTACTTTTAAGAGCCGGATATATAAAGGTGAACGTAATGGCTCAATCCAGAGACCGCTGGAATTCATGTTACTGTAGTGATATTTTTACACGTTTAACCAGTCTGGCGTTTAAAAGACTCGTGGAAAAAAAATATCCTGTGTAATTGCTATGCCGTGAAATGTAGGTAGAAAAGGCTTTCGATCTGGATATACTCGTATTCTCATTAAATGCTCCTACGCTACTTGTCAGAAGCTGAACACCCTGGAAGGATTCAGGATTCAGGTCAAACTGCATGTGCTCGTATGTGTGTTCTGACTTTAAATGAGTGTTGATCTATTTTAACCGCTCAACACACACATATACACGCACACGCACACGCACACGTACACGAACGCAGGCATCAAAGTTACATGTGAAAGCAAAATACAAGAAACCTACGAGTTATAAACGCAATCTGAGTACATTTCTATGGAAACTTTAACGAAATAACACAAAAATAAGATCTTTGAATTCCTTATACGTCTAAACCATCGCCATGCAAGAAGAAAGGATACGCAGGACTTAGACGTGAGAGATTACGTCAAATCACACAATTCAAACTGCTATTCCTAATCTTTCCCCTTCACTAATTCTTTCCATTTCATTATTCTCAAGTTTCCAAGCCCTGGACCCTCAAACCCTTCCATCTATCTTTCCACCTCACACTCTTTCCGTCTCCCTTAGTCTCTCTCTCCCTCATCCTTCAATAGCTTCATCTCGCCATTCTTTCTTTCACTCTTTGCATGATCGTGTTTGTTGGATTTCTCAAAGATGCTTTCGATCGTTTTCTCTGTAACTATATCTCTTGCTCGTGGGGTTCTCTGCCGGCATTTTCGTCCCCTCGGTCTCGTATCCTTCTATCCTCTTTATAGCTGCAAGAAGAGCGGCAGTCAACTTAGACTCATTCCCTCCACGCGCCCGGCAACTGGCATAATTCAATACTGGGAAAAAGTTGCAACATAATCCTTGAAGTTTTTAATACTTTGAAACTCCAACCCTCTAAACTTTCCCCACTTTTGCCCTACTGGAAGAACTATCTCCTTTTGGCCGAGGAGGAGGTTAAAGTGATGTTCAGATGCTCAGTTTGTACCACTCAGTTGATGAAACTCCACATCCAAGGAGAGGACAAAAAATGTCTTTCCTATTCACTTCATTAGGATTGTAAATGACGTGCTGTTAACTAAGATGGCTGGTGGCTGGTGGGACTGTAGGGAAAATTAAAACTTTAGAAAAAAAAAAAGATAGAGACAGAGGTATTATTCCTCGTAACATAATTCATAATTGAAATAGTCACTGGGAATCATGTACACGGTATTACGTACAATTACTTCCCTCATAACTTGAAACAATAAAATCTCACCCCAGTTTGTGATGGTGGTTACTTTACCATCAAGACTCATGACGTGATAATTTGTTCAAGATAATGAGACAGATACGAAAAAAGATTGGTAATCACAAACAAAATAACACGAAGTAAGTTGTGCATTACTCCGAGAGGTAAAACAGCTGACAGGCGCATGTCTGGTGCGTACGAGGATAGATTCCCATCACAACCCTTTATAAATTGTAGTGGAAATAATATGTTCACTGAACTACTTGACCTTCATCATCTAGTAGGGTTCTTTAAACATTCATACATGCCAGACGAAATGTCTATCATTCTTCAACCTCCGTCATTAGACGAGTGCATTGACCTGTGCTCCGTGTTTGGCTCGGTCCGTTTAGGAATATCCTTCAATTCTCCAGGGTCTACACATACACTGATGTTAAACAAGGGAAGATGGATTTGTAAATTCATAACTGACAGCGAATGGCCGCTGGTGTATAGAAGTTGGCAGATGTAGTTATCAGGATAAAGGATTTTTAAAACTGACTTTCCATCTTATCGGGAGTCACTGTGGGCCGTGAATGCAGCCCTGCCCCCACCCGCGCATTCACGCTGAAAGTTTGCAGGTGAGCTGCTGATCATTTATTTATATTGTGTGCCGATCTGAACTCAGATATTTGAACGTTGTAAAATAGATTGCCATCTGTTAATTAAAGTGTTTAAATCATTTACGATAATTTAGTTAGCATGTCAGGGAGTTGGTTTAAAGAAAAAGTTTTTTTTTGAATTTCAAGAATATCAACTTATATACAGCTATTAAGAAGTGGTATGGTGACCAGCAACTAATACATATTGAATATAATATCTAAATAAGGTAATGTTATTGAATATCTACTGAATTCCTTTAATTACGAGTGGCACATCCATAATATCTGAGGTATAATCATTAACAGTATTCACAGTAATAACAGAAAGTCAAGAGCCACTCCATTTAATTATCAGCAGCTCCATTAATACTGAAATGTAACCAGCAATGTTACGTAATCCCTTAGAAGAGCATCCGATCCTCAGTAGCACAATTAGCAACAGTCAAAATCATTAGTTGTCACCACCGTCAACTAAAGGTTCTGTCAGCGCACCGCACTCGTGAAATATTAACGTAGCTCCATCAAGTCTGCGGCGACAGTAAGTAAAGTGTGAAAAACCAGAGCTTTTTCTTTTTTTAATTGAATTTAACCATATAGAAACCAAATCTTTACCTATTCCTTTATAGTTTTTATTTTGTTGTCAATAAATATATGAATCTGAACCAGAATCTAAGAACACCAAATTATATACACTGGATGAACGAACATTAACTTGAAAGTATCGGAAGGAGATGATGCAGATCTGGACCCTAATAGCAGTGTGTGTGTGTGTGTGTGTGTGTGTGTGTGTGTGTGTGTGTGTGTGTGTGTGTGTTCACTTCATTAGTTCTAATCAACTAATATTCTATGTTCCGAGTTTCATTATGCTATTAGATACAATACTAAGTAACTGTTTAATGTTAGTTAGCATTCATATTGGTGATAAATATGGACTGTTTGAAGGAGAGAGAGAGAGAGAGAGAGAGAGAGAGAGAGAGAGAGAGAGAGAGAGAGAGAGAGAGAGAGAGAGAGAGAGAGAGAGAGAGAGAGAGAGACACACACACACACACACACACACACACACACACACACACACACACACACACACACACACGCAGACACACAGAGTACATTAAAGATTTTGACAAATAGCTGTTTATAATTTGTTCGTAATACTAAACATATTTTTTTACCAAGCTTTGTCTAGCCTAAAAATGTGAAATATGAAGGTTCAAGTAAAGATAAAACTGCACTTTTACATATGTTCTATACACACCCAGCCTCACAATCCTGATATTTACAATATTGTAACAATATATACAATATCTTTCTAAATGAATGTTACTCACACAAAAAGGCTTCTTAAAAATATCTACTACTTAAACAACGATTATTTTTGAAGACCCAGCAGATAATTTTATGATAAAAATCCTGAGAGTATGTATTGAAACGGTTTTTTACATGTAGGCAAATAAAAACAAATCAATAAACTAAAGGCGCTTTCCACTCCATTGGCTACTCTTTTTTACATTTTACGTTCAGTACAGAGAGAGAGAGAGAGAGAGAGAGAGAGAGAGAGAGAGAGAGAGAGAGAGAGAGAGAGAGAGAGAGAGAGAGAGAGAGAGAGAGTGTGTGTGTGTGTGTGTGTGTGTGTGTGTGTGTGTGTGTGTATTTTCATTGCAGTTTATTAATACTCAATTTCCTCCGAAGTAATTATGAAACTCAGGTCATTAATGAAATTAATTATCAAACTAAATTAGGTCATGTGTGTTTATACGGGCAAGTTAGCGGTCTCTTTCAGCTAAAGCTGGGTTAATGTGAGGCGAGGCAAGTGTGCTGCTGCTGCTGCTGCTGACTATGTGTTGCACCGCCACCACTTCCAGACGCAGCGCAACTCATTAAGGTATCATTCATTAATTTTATCCGCAATACATTTGCCTCATCAAATAATTACCTAATATGACATCATGTACGTACCCGAAAGAAAATAAATGTTTATATCACAAACATATTTCACCAACAGATCTTTGCTGTGTCATTTCCCAAGTCACCTATTTTTTGCATAATTTATTGCTATAGTACTTTGCCTATTTAAAACACAACGTAAATGATCACTTCTCTATCTATATTCTTCTGTTGCCCTTCCTATATAATAATGACAATAATAATAATAATAATGATGATGATGATAATAATAATAATAATAATAATAATAATAATAATAATAATAATAATAATAATAATAAAAATAACAATAATGAAAGTAAAAATCATGCTAAACTTATGTGGGACTGTTTATTAATTGCTTTAACTTATTTTCCTGGTAAGCCTCGCACTGCCATTAGCCTTCGCGAGACCACAAATATTTACATGACAGAACTGCCATTTGCTGCTTATCTAATCATTAAACATGGTCATTAGTGTGACGAGTGACTATCCTGAGTGCGTACTCTTCATTAAGTGAGGTGAGCATTATAAGTGTAGTCATTTTCTAACGTTATCTAAATAGTCTCTGAGCTAATTCAGTGGCGACTTTTATAACCTGCACACCTTCAAAGTTAATATCATATTGTGGTAAGTGGAATCCAGCCTTTACTTCTCTGGCTGCTGTCTGACAGTGTGGGACGAGTGTGATGGACAAGGATTAACATTTAACTCTAACCGCAGCCCACTTGTTCCGAGTCTCGCGTGCATTCGGAAAACCAGCAACTACAGTGAGCTAAATCTTCATGTAATCAAGGCAGGAGTGGCGCAGTTAACTTGGCTTATCGCAAGTCAAATGAGAACTGGCACTCAGGGAGGTGCGGGGTGCGACAACTCCCATAAACTTACACTGCAGGTCTCCCAATGGATTTGTCCACTAACTTCTTTTCTCCCCTCACTGCACCCTGCTCCCTGACTCTCCCTCCTCCCGTTCCTCCTCAGCATAAACATTCCATCTTATGCAGACGACTTGCCACAACTTTACAGTGGATAAAAATCAATCCAACCAGCAGGAACACTGAGCCTTAATACATTCACATCCTCCTAGACTTGCTGATATTACGCAGCTCACAAGGCTTTGCGAAATATTTGTTCAGCAGTATCTCTTTCCTTCCTGAAAGACTTGACTCGCCATGGAGCTCCACGACAGAGGTAAGCTTACACTTCCAAGGATGAAAGTTGCTGTGGGGAAGAGATTGCAAGCTACCGTAATCTAAACTCTCTCTTCCTCCCTTCCTCCTCCCTCCTATACTATTACATTAGTGTGGAAAACGTAACACAACGAATAAGTTTGCATTTGTCTTTCTTTCTTACTTGAAAACCATTCCTCATCTAACCACTTCATAGGAGACTCATGTAACGCTATCACCAACCCCTCTCCCTCATACACACACACACAAATAACTTTCCTAAACCTATGAACGATCAACACAAATAAGAATTGAAATACAAATTGCACACACAGCTCCCACCGACTATACTTTGTTCTACCTCTTCTCAATTTTTCATCTTCAACCTGTACTACGGCTGTTGGTGTTGCTGCTCTTCCTCCTTCTCCTTCTCCTCCATCTCATCATCAACACATCCTTATCTCCGCCGCGACGCACACATATGGCCACTGCACACTCCCAGGAAACGAAGCTAAGCACCCCGATACGTACCTAAGTTAACGTCGTTTCGTGTTTTCTTTGCTTGGTTATCATGTGGAGACTTCAAAGTGTCCCTCACATTTCAGCTCCAGTTATCATTTATCACCATTTGTCATCTATCTATTGGTATTGTTGTCTTGTGGTAGTTTTGATTTGAACTTTGCGTGTTTATTGCCTTTGCGTTTCTATAGTTATATGTAAAATTCTCTGCTGACATAGTGGGTATCTAGGTTTAAGTGTTTAATATTTTGATGGTTTGTACACACCCACACACACACACACACACACACACACACGACAGACAAATGTTACTTGAATTACAGGAAAACAATTAAGTGATCTTTTTAACAATTTTCTAATTTCTTTGTAGTAATTTCCCTTTTTCGTCTTTCCATTTTTTGATACTCTTTTTCCTTCTCCATCAGTCATCGTCTTTCTCTTCTTCTTCCTTTCGTGTTTTATCTTCGCTTCATCTATTATCTTTTTCTCTCTCCCTTCACCATTTTTCTTTCTGTGATCTTTCTGTGACACCTATCTATCCTCTTCTTTTCCTCCTTCCGTTATTCTCATCACTGCCAGCATAATAATCCTCTCTTCCTCTAATTACCTTCCTCTTCTTTCCCTACTACTACTGTCACTACTATGTACACTTCTTGTCCTCTTAATTTTCATCGGTCTCTACGTCTTTTCTTTTGCTTATTTTTCTTACACAATCACCTTTCCATATAGCTTCTACTACTACTATTATTACTACTACTGCTACTACTACTAGCCATCTATTCTCCTCCTCTTCCTGCTCGTTTCCTTCGTCCTCTTCTTCCTTCGTTTATTCCACCACTACCGCCACCTCCACCATCGCCTCCTTCTCCTCCGCCTCCTCTGCCTTCCTGCTTCCTTTCCCTTAACCATATCAATCCAATTGTGGTTATCGTTGGGCGGTTTGGGCGGGATACGCGGTATTTAGTGGCACCTTCTTATCTGGCGGTGCTGCGGGCTCGTCTCCCTCAGGCCGCAACTTGCAGGCTGATATTACTTCCTCACAGGACTTTACGAGAGAATTGCACTGCGTTGTGGGTTCCTTTGTTGGTGCTATTCCTTTCCTTTGCCGTTTTATATCCGCAGCTTCTGCATATAATTTGTTTTAACGCCCTCTTTCTATCTCGTCCCCTTCCTTTTATATTTTTTTCTCCCTTTTCCTCCTCGTGTTTGCTTACATTTATTATATCCTTGCTTGGTCTCGCATTGTCCTGTGTGTTTTGGTCTATTTCTTGCGTGTCTGTGTTGTGTTGTGTTGTGTTGTGTTGTAGTATGTGTGTGTGTGTGTGTGTGTGTGTGTGTGTGTGTGTGTGTGTGTGTTATTCATTGTCGCGGTCGCCTGGTGGTCACCCAGCCAACCTTTTCCTTACGGAGCGAGCTCAGAGCTCATAAACCGATGGTTGGGTAGGGCTGAAACCACATCACTCACTACACACCGGGACAGAAAGGCCACGTGAAATGACTTCTATGGTGATGATAATACACATTTCTCTCAGAAACTTTATAAAATATTCACAATTTCTAATCTTCTCGGTATGTCCCTATCAACTTAGCTGATCCTAAGCAAGCAGTGAAATTATTATGACACCTTTTGAAGACCACGCAATCAGTGACAACACACACACAATCACGGCTTACCAGTTTATGCAATGTGTCCTTAAAATTGCGGAACAATAACCGAAATTCCATGACGAAAAATATAATTTGTTTCTTCAAATGTATATGTCGCACATGAATACTATAGTGGTATTCATAATTCTTTGTGTGACACATTGGCAAAAGCATGTGGATGTCAATACCTCTCCAGTATTACCCTTTTGTTTCCATGTATGAATGGATTAGAATAGAGATAATAGATTATAATTTAAAGCATGTACACTCTCTTAAAGGCATCTCTATTTTCAAGTCATCGGTTGCGTTAGTCTCCTTTGTTTCGGCTTGTTCTCCTTTCATTCACCTTTAGTGTTCGTATTCCTTTTCTGTCTTCACATTTTCTTTCGCATTCATTTTCTAAAATATATCAACTTCTATCAGTCCTCCTCTTCCGCCTCCTCCTCCGCCATCTCTTCTTATATTGGCAGGGCAAAAAGAACAGTTCCCATCAAATCTGTAGTTTCTGCGCTCTCTCTCTTTTCCTTTCAGCCGATCTAAGTATGTTGAACCAGTAAGATTTTGTTCCCCGGTGTCTTTATTGCTTACCTTCCCCCTCCACGTTTTTTTTCTTTTTTTTTTTCTTTCCGGCAGATAACACGAAAAGAAAATATTAATTATTTGTTCACATTCTTCTAAGTTTCTTCTCTTGACTCCTTCCTCCTCCTCCTCCCCCTCTTCTTCATCTTCACTCAAATATCTGATCTCTTCTTCCTCTTCTACTTTCATAAATTTAATGTGTTTTATCTATTCATAAGGAATATTTCAAGAAAAAAAAAAACACTATCTGATATCTTTTGTAATTGATGTTTTTGTTTTTGTTGTGTTTTTCTCTTGTTTTCCAATTTATTTTCTGTCTCTGTCACTTTCCTTTGGGATTTATTTGGCTGACCAGATTATCATCCACTCCTTTGTTTGCCTTTTCCGTTTCCAGTAACACTGACTAATTCACTACTTTTTGTCTTGTTTCTTTTGATGTATTCGTACCTTGTGTGTCAGTAGCATTACGTTTTCATCTGGCTGTCTTGTTTCCTGTAATTCTTTCTCTTTCTTGATCTTTGCCTCTGTTTCGTTGATTGTTACTTTTCACGACGAATACAAAAACAAAACTCTATATGCATTTGATATCAGTTTTTATCTTCCTTTATGTGCTACTTTTTATTTAAGTATTTGGTTTTTCTTTTGGTGTCATCTTCGCCGCGGCATTACTTCTGTTTGTCGTTGGTACAGCATTCTTACTCATGTTTTCCTAGTTGTATTTGTCGCTGCACTTATGTTATTGTTTCTGGCGATGTGTTGGCGGGGATGAGAAATGTGGCACAAACGAGACAGCAAGATATGTTTCTCGGGAAGTGTTGTGATAAAGAGAGAGATGTGTGTTACTTGTATATATATTTATAAAAGCTTTACAAAATTAAATAATAAATATAAAAAGTGTGTGTGTGTGTGTGTGTGTGTGTGTGTGTGTGTGTGTGTGTGTGTGTGTGTGTGTGTGTGTGTGTGTGTGTGTGTGTGTGTGTGCGTAGGCCTTTACTCTAGGTCCCATCCTGTAAATGGTGATTGATTTGTTTTTCGAGTCGTTTTAGTACTGTAATGTTTTTGTTGGTACAGCAGTTGTTATTGTTGTGTGTGTGTGTGTGTGTGTGTGTGTGTGTGTGTGTGTGTGTGTGTGTGTGTGTGATTGTCCTTGCATTGCATAATCCTGGAAACACACATGCATCCAAATTTCCACTACTACCAGCGTTGCCATGACCACCCTAACTTCCACAAGCAGCGCCACCATCGACCAACGTGTGTACCATTACTGCTCCTACCAACACCACCGTCACCACCGCCACCACCGCCACCACCATCACCACCTCCACCACCATTACAGCATTTCACCAAAACCTTTTTACCCTGAAGGCCGCGCCCTCACACTCCTGTAAATCACAGCGAGACACACGCGAGCATCATCTACATACTCTCAACGCATGCACACAATTCCCATGAGACTCAGACGGAAAAAAAGGACAATTCATGGCCCCCTCAGTCCATATACACAGCCATCCACTCTAATGGGACACAGTATACATATAACATACCCAAGGGACAGACCCACTTTATTTCAGGGTTTTTTTTTTATGAGAAAGAAATGCAATTCCTCAATCCCATTTCACAACACCCATCCACACGCAACGCACGCACGCAATACTTTCCCCAGTTGATCCTCGTGTTAGAGAAGGTCGTAGAACAATAGCAATAAGTTATGGTTGCGAATGATTGCTATGGTGAATAACATTTACCATTGTTTATAATCACATGATGATAGAAAAGTTGTCGCCAAAGATTGCAATTGAATACACGAACATAATTGGATTCCCAGTGTCTGATTCAGAGTATCTTGTTAAGAATACATATACATCACCAGCGAAACAAGACAAATACTGTAAAGCAATTCAGACCAGGAAGTAATTAGAGCTTCCTCCACTTATGAACGTAACTCAGTCGCCACGGTCTCTTGGCAAAGGGTGAGATCCGGCAGCCAACAGGTCATGTGGTTATAACAACAACACGCACACACACGCACAGGCACACATACACACACACACACACACACACACTGAGCACATTATCAGCTTTCATGGATACACGGCTTGTCTAGAGGTAATATTATGAACAAAATTACTATTATAATCCTGTGCTATTCAAAAGTTAGGAGGGCAGAAAGAGAAAGAATAAGTGTATGTTATGATTAATTATATCTGTGACAAAAGTTATTGAATAAAAGAAATTTCACACGCACACGCACACACAGCAATAGGGTGACATCAACACATTCCTGGGATCACAATTATTCAAAGTCACTATGAATATAAAAGTTCCACGCCAGTTTATCACAGCCACCCATCGCCTTCAACAGGTTTTCTAGTTAGCCAACATGTAAATCAAGACAAGGAACATTATGAAGATATACAGTTAGTGTCGAAAGGAAGCGTAAATCACCGGAATGTTTGGGGGAAGTGGAATATGCTAATTCTAACCTCACTACATGGGCAGCTTCCAGATTTTATTCCAAGGAGCGCTAAGCTTGCTGACACAACTGTCTAAGTTTGGAGGTAACGATACACGGTTCTTGATCCTCCGGTCTTGCCTAGCGTTACTTCAATGGTGTTGGTTTGTTGTAGAGGACAATGCTCTTCAAGTAGTACCGGGCGAGGCTAGGCAAATGGGCATCTAGCCTCTGTTCACCTAGGAGCAAGAAGGTACGGGATGTAACTCGAGGGACTGTGGCCTCGCTGTCCCGGTGTGTACTGTGTGATGTGGTTTCAGCCCTACCCGAAGATCGGTCTATGAGCTCTGAGCTCGCTCCGTAGGGAAAAGGCTGGCTGGGTCACCAGCAGGAGGCCGCGACCCACCGCGCGCGCGCGCGCGCGTGTGTGTGTGTGTGTGTGTGTGTGTGTGTGTGTGTGTGTGTGTGTGTGTGTGTGTGTGTGTGTGTGTGTGTAGTGAATTTATGTTCCTACTTCTAGGGGCACGTTAACGAAATCTCTTGTGCAGTTTCCAGCTGATAACCTTTAGGAGTTACACATTTCTTTCATCTCGCAATAACACCTCTTCACTTCTTTTCATCGTCTCTTCTCTCTCCTCTTTCTACTTTAATTCCTCCTTCAGCCAAGATCTTTCAATGAATCACAGCCATTACTCTTCTTTCCCCACGGCTATTCTCTTAATTGCTGCCTCATTCATAATTGTCCACCTCTCTTGTACTTCCCCTTACCTAAGCGATTCTGTCTCCCATCTCCTTGCACCTAATCATTGCTCAACTACTCGACACAACAACCATAAGAAGGTCGTAACATATTCTGTCTCCCATCTTGTTGCACCTAGTCATTGCTAAACTACCAGATATAACAACTATAGGAAAGTTGTAGCATATTCTGAATTGGCTTCTATATATTATAAGAAAATATAAGTAAATATCACGTGCATTGATACCTCAAGCTTATTTTCGGGGAGAATTAAATCACTACCATTCCTTCGATAACTTTTGAATATATTCCATACACTATAAATGATTATTATTATCTCTCTTTCCTTTACAATAATAAAAACTTCAATTCCCTTTCCAGATAAGAGTTCTTCTTGAATGTATTGTTTGCATGAACATTGAATTCTTTCATCTAAATCACTATTACTCTCGATGCAGAATTTATATCATACACACGAAATCAAATGCACATCGAATGAAAATAATCTTATTAGATTTGTGCAGCATTCGTACGTCAAGATATTCCAGCAAAACAGTGACCTGTTGCTGGCAATACTAGAAAATCATTTACTGCTGGTGAACTATTTTTCTTTCATTTTTTACTACGTAGATACGTTTGCTAATACTCAGTGTGTGTGTGTGTGTGTGTGTGTGTGTGTGTGTGTGTGTGTGTGTGTGTGTGTGTGTGTGTGTGTGTGTGAGTGAGTGTGCGTGTGTGTGAGTGTGCGTGTGTGTGAGTGTGCGTGCGTGCGCGTGCGTTAGTGCGCGTGCGTTAGTGTGCGTGCGTGTGCGTGCGCGTGTGCACGTGTATGCGTGTGCGTGTGATGATAAAGAATTTGACCTGCATGAGACTTCTGAGTCCTAAATTCAATTATTACCAAATGTAACGGTTGACAGAAAACATGATTCTATATAAATATTTGGTGAGGAGGAAGAGAAACAAGTCAACGATCTTCGCTGTAATTCCTTTGAATGCTGCACTGCAAGTGTTGCTTTTACCTATTCAGTTCCAATAAAAGTATTCAAGAGTTCAAGGCATTCAAGATTGTTATGCATCAGAAAGAATATGAGAATGATAGTTTCTTGATTTTGAAAGAGAAATGCTATACAGATAAATGGTGTAAATATCAAGAAGCTGATCACACAAATATATAATGATAAAAGACAGGTTACCTCCTTACTTTAAAAAAGAGGAAAGATTAAAAAACAATAAGCTAAGGAACATGGCTCTTTTGTGTAAATCTTTCCCAATACTAGGTAGTCATCTTGAATTTAACATTGATGCATGTGTGTCATGGGAATTCTTGAACAATGTTGTGAAGTAAAAGAGTAAAAATAACCAGACCTACGTGTGTGTATTCCCTGCCTTTCGTTACCACTACTATCTGGTGCAGACACGTAAGCAATTTTTTTCCCCTGTTCTTGGGTTTCGCGCAACGCTGAGACTAGTTTAAAATAATCAGGAAACGGCGCATTTAAAGAAAAATCAAATAATGCATGAGACTGGAATATAGAGTTATACCTGGGATGAAATACATAACAAAGATAACGCATATATTTCAATCCTTCCTGTAACTTCATGGGAGGAAAACCAAATGAACTCAGAAGCAACATTTTCCGATCATCTTGAATGTATACCAGCGAACTTTCTACCGCGAAAAGTAAAGCTACCGAGGTTAGAAGTGTTGATTCAATGGGTCAAAAACTCTGTAAGAATCGCTTCCGTGACCTTTAGATGACTATTTACGAAAAATATTTTAATTGATCTTGGTCTTCATAATTATTCAAATAAAAACATTTGTACAATTAAATCTGCTTATTGTAAAAAAATCCTACAATACGAAGCAGATCTACTGGTGCTGCATTTATCATCTTCATCTGTCACTACTCGCTTACTCTGAAATTCCATTGATATTCTACAAGGCACAAGCTTTCAGTGTTACCTGCAGCAATGTTCCAGAAGAGTAGGATGAAGTTGTGGTGTTACTCTTTTGTTCTTTCCTACCCACACCTACTTCACCAGAGTATAGTATATCATCATGACTTCGTTATATACCAAGTTTCCGGCTTATTCTTTATCCTATGTAATACTCCACCTTCTCCTCTTCTTCCCACACACCTTGATTCTTTTCTTTTTTTCTTTCACCACGACAACCTCCTTCTCCTTCCCCTCATAATCATAGTTTTCCTTTTACCGCTCCTCCTACCTACACTTTTTCTTTTTCTCCACAGAAGACCTGACCAAGGGCTATAAAACAAACTTGTGGGAAAAAGCCGCTAAAAGCATGTTCTTTTTGAAGAAAACTAGAAGACTTAAAAAAAAAAAAAAACACCAGTCAATTTCCCTGCAAAGCTACGTAATACTCATTAAACTTTATTCTTTGAGTGTTAGAAAACGAACATATATATACGCCAGCTGAATAAAATCAGTAATAATGATAACTACAACGATGCTATCAATGAACTGAAGTAAAAAATGCGAATATCTGTTAACGAGTAAAAAAGCGGTTGGACATTTGATGAGAAGAATGAATAAAACACATGTATCATGATATATAAGGCATTCAAAACCTTAAAAAAAAAGAACATATTCTAATAAAATGGTAGGAAACCTGTTGGACAAAATCTTCACGTGGAGCATATATGTATTTTTGTGACAATTTGCATGAAAGCATAGGATAAGATGTGGGTGTCGGGAGATGTGAAAAAGACCTGGGAAGGCGACAGGAAGTAAGCACGTTGTAAGGGATAACAGAAATAGGTGCGAATAGCGTAAATTTTCCAAAGATCCAGTCCCGTCAGTGCGTGGAAAACATCATTACGCAAAATTCGGAGAGCATGCATAATTCCGTCAGTGCGAGGCAAGGAGCAAGGAAGAGAGAAATCGTGAACTGTGCAAACGTTTGAGTCAAGAATTCAGCTTTAGGAGGTTAGAAAAGATGAAGGAGAGAATTGCTGCAGGTATTTTTTGGAAAGATGCCAGAAATCCAGAGATGAGTCAGAGTTGGTGAAATTTCGACATTTCCTGGAAAGAAAATTATCTCCACACGAGTCGAAAATATATTATGGTCAATTCCGGCCACAAACATAAACGACATGAGTTTCACGAGACAAAGGCATTGGTGGGTTCATTTTTCTTTCCATACCAGCGTGAGAACAAGCGGGGTTGAATCGTACATTTTTAGTTTTAAGATGGGATCGTGTGGGTTGCTCACATTCATACTAGAAAGAGCAAGTTTCTGTAATACTTCCACAATAAAGATTTACATTCATATTCACGGAAAAACGAAAAAAACAACAAAAAAAAAAAAACAAGCAATACCATGATAGCTCCAGGCTTCAGGTAGCGAGTGTTAAATAGAAAGATTAAAAGTCTAATACAGAGCATCAAACCACCCACACCTTACTTTGCTTACTTGTTTACCTCGATGCTAGTTTTGAATTCTATCTTTCTCCTTTTCCTTCATTGTCTTCTTTCTCACTACCACCACCAGACACCATCATAATTTTTTCCCTCCAATATTCATTATTAATACAATTACACATATTTCTAACCACCCATTATCAGAGTTTTACATTAATATCATAGTTTTTTACCACATTATGTTAATTAATTACTTTTTACTGTAATATTTCTTTTCTCGTTTCTCATCTTTGTCAGCACCATCTCTCTTTTCAATTTTGTTTTTCTTTCACGCCATGATTCTTCATTTTTTCCTCCTCCTCGTCATTCTCATCAACGTCTTCTTCAACGCCTCTTTTTTTCACTGCTTCCTCCACCATCATCTCCACTTTTCTTCTTTTCTCTTTTTCTTCACCAACTTCCGCTCTTTTATTTCATTATCATCATCACTGCTATCATCCTCGTCATATACTTCTCCTATTTTCTAATTGTAATTCCTGAACTTTTCCTTTCCTATATTCCTTTCCTTGTTCTCCCTCCTCCTCCACCTCCACCACCTCCTCCTCCTCCTCCTCCTCTTCCGCCTCCTCCTCCTCCTCCTCCTGAGGGTGTGGACGTAGAGGTACAGTATCTGTCGCGTCTTTCAAGTCTTATGATGGCCTCAAGGTTTTTCAAAGATATGCAGCCTTACCCTCTACACTTCCTCCTTTCCTCTCATATATACCTAGCGGACCGATAAATGCACACACACACACACACACACACACACACACACACACACACACACACACACACACACACACACACACACACACACACACATACACACGCACACATACGTCTCCCTTTCCGACGTTTTCATATTTTTCTTGATATCATTTCATCCTTTTGTGATCCTCATCATATCATATTGTTTTTCCTTTTCTGCACGCTTCCTTTTTCATTTTTTCGTTCTTATAATAAAGCAGTGTGAGATTTTGTAACTGTTTTTTTTTTCTCATGAACTTCATTCCGGCATTGCTTGTTTTTCTTTCTTTTTTTCTTTTTTTTTGATGATGGGGGATTGTGTTAGTCTGTGAGTTCGTCTGTCCGTCTGTCTATCTGTGTATCTACATTTGTACACTTCTGTCTCTATTTCTAATAATCTACTTTTCATAATCCTCCAACATTTTCTCTCTCTCCCTCTCTCTCTCTCTCTCTCTCTCTCTCTCTCTCTCTCTCTCTCTCTCTCTCTCTCTCTCTCTCTCTCTCTCTCTCTCTCTCTCTCTCTCTCTCTTTGTACTTCTTATCTCCTCTTTCCATTCGCATTTATCCATATTTATCACTTTCCCCTCTCCTCTTTAGTCATTTGCATCCCCACCTCTCCTTCTGTCTACTGTGTTACTGTGTTAGCCTCTCTCTCTCTCTCTCTCTCTCTTTCTCTGTCTCTGTCTCTCTCTCTCTCTCTCTCTCTCTCTCTCTCTCTCTCTCT
>CM035186.1:11161445-11180623 GCA_020233015.1 Callinectes sapidus | reverse complement strand
TTGTCAACATCGTAACATTATTAACCTTTTACTTGTCAAAATTTTCTTCCTCCTGCGATGATCCAGTGCAGTGTCTTCTCTTGATTTTTGTTTTGTCTTTAGTTCTACTTTGTTCCTTCACAATTATATTTGTTTTCTTCTCTCCATTCACTTCAGCCACACTTTTCTCATTCAAGTTTTCTTTCCTTATCTCTTTTCATTGTTCCTCTCGTGTTCCTGCATTTTCCTCTTTCCATTCCCTGATGAGGAATTCTACACAATGGAAAAAATATCATCTTACATTTTGTGTTCACTCTTTTCGAGAAAATGTGAGAAAAAGATTTGTTATATTTCTGTGCCACGCCTCGGTGATAAAGCGATAGGCAAACAAAACACCGCGACGACGCAACTTAAATTTCTTTAATTATTCTTTTATGTAGGAGGGTAATCTGTCAAGGGCAACAAAAATTAAGAATAGAAATGATCTACCGAGACGTAGGTCGAACAAGGTCAAAAGACCTTGACAAATGTATGAGATGGATGTCTTCAAAAATCCCTTCTCAATGACCTCAAGTCTTAGGAAGTTGGAAATATAGAAGCAAAGAGGGGTACCCAAAATTTACTGCCATCTTTTACCTTGAACATCTTAAGGCTACGTGAGTAAATTGGCTTTCTCAGTGATGTGTTGAGACAGCTAATAATTCCTCGCCACCAGCAAGTCATAAATCAAGCAGAAGCCGAGAAATATTAAATATCATACATGATAAATTAACATCCAAATTACATTACATGTTTGTCCACAAGTAGCTATACAGTATATACTGGTCATGGCGTCGCCGCTCAACAAATATATATATTTGTATTTACTTTCTGGTTCTTATGAAATCCTTTTTCAGACAGATATATAGGAAAAGAGTTTCTCAATCCTTTCTTAAGCGCAATTTTCGTCCCAGAAATTCTTGGGAAGCTGTGGAAGTGAAAGGCACTGTGATTGAAATCATATGAAATCAATATGAGCGTCAATACATTAGATAATAAAATCAGCAATTTTTAATAAGTTTCTCTCTCTCTCTCTCTCTCTCTCTCTCTCTCTCTCTCTCTCTCTCTCTCTCTCTCTCTCTCTCTCAAGGCAGAATTTCATAATTTCTCTTTCAATTTAACTGTAACCGAATAAAGAGAAGGAAACAGCATGCGAAGAAAAAAATCACGCAGAAGCAAGTTACAGATATCACGGTAAATGAAATTGCAAAAACCTTTATGCTGAATATGGAAAAGATATGATGAATATTACAACACTTCCATCTTCACACATAAAGAAACATAAATACCAAACCAACATATTATAAACTCGTTGGCTGCCAATGAATAGTGTGTGAGTGTGTAGCCTTGTGTGAAAATGTATCAAAAGCGACCACCCCTACATCGCACTCATTTTCAAGCCGAAACATTACAGCAAGCAAATATGAAACACTTAATTAGCTTATATAATAATTGCTGTGGAGTAACAAGCTAATTAATGCACGAAATGAGAGATTTTTTTCTGGCTCACTTGCTTCAGGTAACCGCGTCAAATACATGACTGTAATGTTTTTTTGCTTTTCCTTTCCAGACAACTGAACCTAAATATTTCACAGCAAACCACTTTGAAAAAAATAAGTACTTCAATAAAAATATAATTTGAATATGATGCCAAACTGGAAAAATAACGCTGACTGTTATTGACATGAAGACGAGTAAATATGTAGATTTTTAACATTTCTTTTACATTTAGTCAATAAATCAACTTCACGAAAATTATAGCAACTTACGAAATGAATAAGATAATATATAATAATATTTTGGCTGTGGATTTCCATAACTGATATAGTAAGGATAATTAGATTTACGATATTAATTAACGTCCATATTCTTCACAACGAAAATTAAGAGCCAAAAAACCAAGCACTTGACAGTAAATAATGAGTTTTCTGATAGATTAACACACAGGAGAAACTCGAAACAGTTTCTATTTTTTCTGAATGGCCGCGTTGAGGAGTTATTCAGCCAGATTCACACACACAAAAGAAAGGTAAATGAATGAATAATAGATAAATAAAACCATAAAAAAGGAGAAACAAGTCAATGTAATTCTTTACTCTAATTGATATAAAGAGTTTCGTGTTAGAGAGTGTCACTAGAGAAAGGAGACTCAGCGTTCTTAGAAAACAAAAAATGCCATACGAGTCATCTTCCTTAAGCTGCGTACCACACTGATAAAATTCATCCATTCCATCTTCAGAGATGCTCTAACTCAGTTTACCGATATAATTTGATAACTTCATAATGAAGTTAACTGATCTGGGACGAACGGCTCATTCTTCATTCTTTTCGGTACTTTAGGTACATCAGTGTGTGTCAAATGGCTAAATGTTTCACGGTAAATACATCAGCAGGGAAAAAATAGCATCGATATGAAAAGTAAAAGAAACTAGACCTTTGCAATATGATATAATAAGAAGAAAAAATGAAAAAGGAATAGACATCTAACATCTTTGAGCACTTACTTTTCACGAGGACTCAAGAAACAGCTGGTGTAAACCTTTGTGTGGAACACAAATGACCATTTCTGAAACATAAGGGAATATATAATAAACAATATCCCGAAAAATATATATACCCCTACAATAACATTTACACAACTTCCTAAAACAAAAGGAAATGAGAAAGAGAGATAAAAATACCAGAAAGATTTATGCGATATGCTGGAGGAACTGAATGCCAAGAATCAAGGTGCCAATGAGGAAAAAGGTGCCAATGAAGTATTCCAGGTATTGCACCACGCCTTTCATGATCACCCAATACTTCATGACATCCTGGGCGGAGGAATTAATCCCACGTCAGTTTTTATTTTCCAGGAGCAGAAAAAAATATATATAAAGCAGCGAAGAAGTGAAATGGGAAATCAAATATACTGAAGATGATTTCTAGGAGGAGGAGGAGGAGGAGGAGGAGGAGGAGGAGGAGGAGGAGGAGGAGGAGGAGGAGGAAAAGGAAGAGCATGCAGTAGTAGTAGTAGTAGTAGTAGTAGTAGTAGTAGCAGCAGCAGCAGCAGGAGCAGCAGCAGCAGCAGCAGCAGCAGCAGCAGCAGCAGCAGTAGGAAGATGACGACGAGAAGTCACTATCTTGTCCCAGTAATCACCGGAAACAGTAATAACAACGTACTAAGGGAAATGCAAAGAAGCGTGTGTTCGACGAGGAGAGGAGTAATCACACTGGCAAGGAAATAACAGATGAGGAAAACTTGAATATACAAGAAGCGGAATAATCATGTCACATATTTACTACGGAGACAGGGGCAGCTGTAAGTATTGTGATAAGATACAGCATAAACGATTAATACTGGATCTTATTATATTTACATACGTAACGACTTAAGGCTACTTATCTACTTGGTAATGTAATGAAAAGATGGATGCTAAACTTTTATCTTTTAGGCCAAATTAGTTGCTTTGAATATTATATGGAAACAAGACCTGCTGCTCGACATCACACACACACACACACACACACACACACACATACACACACACACACACACACACACACACACACACACACACACACACACACACACACACACACACACACACTAAAAAAGAAAAAAAACATACTGAAGAAAGCCTATCACAGGGTAATATTTCAGTTCCAAAGGTCAAAGATTAAAATATAAAGAGGAGAAATGGATGAAAGTCTCGTCTTCTTGTTACGAAGGAGACTTTCCAGCTCGGGGAAAGCTGAGTCAAGCGTCGTGTCGCGTCACAGGCTCGCTCGGGACACACCGCAAGACTAGGATGGGAGGTCAAAGTTTTAATGGCACCTGAGGCAAGTGTCCCGGGGTGTGTGCGGGGTTGGGGGAGTGGATGGTAAAGAGGAGTATTGACCCTCTGAGCCAGGGCGTCGCAACCCAGCAGACGCCGAGCGGGAGCAGCAAGAAAGTCTGGCCAGACGGTGGACATTTTACACAGGTACACCAGAACTTCCAGAGTAAAGCATATAAAAAGGCCAGCATATGCCACTCTTAAAACACAATTTGGCATAAGAAAAGGCGCATAAAACTCAAGTGGTGTCCATGAAAACATTAAAATTACACCCTTTCTTTCAACACAAAAAGTCCATGAAAAAAAGTTTCCTACTTCCTCCTCAGCTACGAGACGATCCGCGTGTTTGCCCCTCGTTAGGGACACTAGAGGGCGGTTCATTAAACGCGTCACAAACTCGTGAAAGTTGGCACACGCCAGGCGGTCCCCAGTCGGAAGAGTCTTGATTCTTATTTTACTTTTACTTTTTTCTTCTTAGACAACATCATAAAGAGGCACAATTTCATATGGACGGATAAAAAAGAAAAAAAGTCTATCTATCTCTCTGCATAAATAGATAGGTTTAAATAGATAGATAGATGAGAGAGAGAGAGAGAGAGAGAGAGAGAGAGAGAGAGAGAGAGAGAGAGAGAGAGAGAGAGAGAGAGAGAGAGAGAGAGAGAGAGAGAGAGAGAGAGAGAGAGAGAGAGAGATACAAGAGCTGACTGAAACTGCGGCACTTGAGCGCTGCCTTACACTGTTATAAATGCTACAAAAAAGTTGTCCCCACACGGATTTCGTAAACAAGTAGCTATCGTGGCCTGGAGGGATTACGATGGACTTTGCAATACTTCACAAAACTTCAATACGTTCAGGGTAAAGTCTCGGGATTTCAAACTACTTCCCAGCTTTTTTTATTTTTTTATTTATTTATTATTTTTTTTTTTAGCAAGAACTGAACCTGGTTTGGGGATATAAAATAATAAGTTTTGAAATCCCGGAAAATCTTCGCATCTAAATGTTTTACTTCGTGAGGTGATGTTGAGTCTTTTACTTGTCAAGAAACACGAGAAAACATCAGCCAATATACATGTATTTTCCTTAAACAGGATATGTGGCTTTTAACACATAACAACCTTCTATCGGCATGACCGTGCTGGGTGTTGCGTCACCATTGTCAACCACATCCTTTAATCTATTATCTGCCGGTCTCTCAGTCTTGCATGTCCTCGGTTTCATTTCCTCTCCTCGCTAGCAGCCTCATCCTCAGCATCCTCTTCCTAACGCAATCTGCATCTCTCCTCTGTGTCTGGCCACACCTCAAGGCATGACGTGACGCCAGAATATTGCCTAACATAACCAAGGTACACAATGGGAGCAGCAATGCGTTCACCTCCATTAATCCTGGAAGCCTATTTAAATTTGCTCTCAAAATCTAGTCCCCCTTTGTCGGTCTGTTTATCTGTTCAGGTTGCATATATTTAATTGTCATTTTGTCACTCTCTCTCTCTCTCTCTCTCTCTCTCTCTCTCTCTCTCTCTCTCTCTCTCTCTCTCTCTCTCTCTCTCTCTCTCACTACAGTCGATAGACATTCTCCGTAAAAAAATTCCCAATCATAATTAAATTCATTCATATGTGTATGGGTGCCTTGGAACTCTCTTCTGAAATGTGAGCAGTCGGTAAAAGGAACAACACTAGTAACAAAAGCAGTTATATAGATGGCAGACAAAATGTGAGCACAAACAAAAACAAAACAAGAAAAGAACGCATCACACTCTTCAACAGCAACAATAACAAAACAACAAAAAACAAGAACAACATCAAGGACAACGTAGCAGCAGCAGCAGCAGCAGCTCCACACCATTTATTCGCACACAATACGCAGTGGATGACATGCCAAGGCTCGAGGAAAGGGACTGTCCAAAAAAATGAGAGGTAAAAAAAATAGCATCACCAGAAGAGGTAAAAATACACAGCCATATCAGACACCCACTCACACCCTTACTCTGCACAGCCACACCTGCGCAGGTAATATTTTATTAAAAAGAGGGAAGAAACTTGGGGTTGTGATCCTCTCAGTGAAAAAAAGAGTAAAGCTAAGGTAAAAATAAACCAAGGCAAGACACAGAATACATGATAGATACGTAAATGAATATCAAATTGTTCGTACCTATTAGTTCCCTTACGCCTTACTAGTAATTGATATGAGACTGCGTGCATCGTAGTAACAATAACTGTAGTAATAGTAATGGTGGTGGTAGTGGTGGTGGTGATAGCGGCGGTGGTAATGAATATATGTACCTAAACTTTTGTTTTATAATTAAAGTGATGCCCCCAAAATAACAAAAACAATAACAGTAGCTATAACTGTTACCACTACCACCACCACCACCACCACCACCACGACCACCACCATCACTACTACTACCACCACTACTATCATTACTACTACTACTACTACTACTACTACTACTACTACTACTACTACTACTACTACTACTACTACTACTACTACTACTGTTGCTGCTGCTACTGCTGCTACTACTATGCCTGGGAAACGTGGTCCTCGAACCCTGGTGTCCGTATTCCTTGCGTGTCGTAAAAAAGCGACTTTAAAAGGACAAAGGGGGAGGGCCAGCGTCGCCCCTCACGGAACTTTTATATTCCCGCCAAACTACAGAGCGGCAGAAGAGCATCTTTTTATTATTTATGTACACTCAGCTCGCGTGTGAGGAGAGGGAAAAAAGGGACAACAAAATTATATCCCCCCTGTTTTTATCTTTCTTTTTTTTCTTGTTGATAGTGTGATGTTGGGAGAGTTGTTGTTGCTGTTGCTGTTGTTGTTGTTGTTGTTGTTGTTGTTGTTGTTGTTGTTGTTGTTGTGGTTATTGTTGTTGTTGTTGTTGTTGTGGTTATTGTTGTTGTTGTTGTTGTTGTTGTTGACTTTAGTTATGTCGTGCATTATTACTACAATTCTACTACTACTACTACTACTACTACTACTACTACTACTACTACTACTACTACTACTACTACCACCACCACCACCACCATCATAATTTTTCCATATCCTATTGCCATTATCATCATCATGAATATCAGATTCTTCTCTTTCACACAAATGATCAAATACTATAAAATTCAACCTAACGAACAAAACCACTCGAACCAATCAATCAAACAAAACAGAACAAGAGAAATACCTTAAAAAAAAAATGGCTTGGGAATATAATCAAGGCGATGAATTGTGAAGAAACTCGAAGAGAAGGAGAAAGAAGGGGAAGGAAGAGGAGGAGGGGGAGGAGGGGGGGGGAGAAGTGTAAAAGCAAGAGAACCATCAAGTCGCCTCATCCACTAAACCCTTACGTAATGCATCGCTGCCAAAACTGCATGCTGCTCACGTCATGCGCTGATCGACAGAATTTTACCGCAGCGGGAGTCGGATGAGGAGGAGGATAAGCTGGAAGAAGTGGATGATGAGAAGAAGAAGGAGAAGGGGGAGGAGGAGGAAAAGAGGAGGAGGAGGAGGATGGAAAAAAAAGTAGAAGACGAGGCAAAAATAAGGAGAAGAAAGGGGGCAAAATGAACAAGGGAGTGGTATGTTTTTGGAAGAAGGAAACACGAAACTATAAAAAAGAAGAGTGGAGATGAAAAGACGAGAAGAAGGAAAGCAGGAAGGGAGTAAAGAGAAGCAGGAAGTAAGGAAATAAAGAAGGAAAAAAGAAAGAACTATCAAGATGGAAAGAAAACACAAAAATATATATATAACACAGAGGCAAAAGAGGACTCTCAAGAAGTGGTCCTCGCGCTGAATAGAAAACCCATCACGAGAGAAGTGATCATCTCCAGAGTGAGGAAATATCGCTGGTAATCACACTTTTCCGGTGTCTTCTTTCTTTTTTTTTTTATTCGCTCGAGATTTTCAGTCACGTTCACGTTTCCCTTTGATGTGATGAGAGAGAGAGAGAGAGAGAGAGAGAGAGAGAGAGAGAGAGAGAGAGAGAGAGAGAGAGAGAGAGAGAGAGAGAGAGAGAGAGAGAGAATCTTTCCGTAACAATGTCAACATCATCTACATTCTTAAAATTATTGATGAAATATGTATTAGAATAGACGATGAAATTAAAAGTTGATTTCCTGTGAGATAAAAAATAAACAAAAGCAATCAATAATCATGAGTATGAGATGAACTCTTTGCCTTAACAAGCCACGCGGGAAACAGTAGATACTATATCCTTTTTCCCAAACAATACAATACTACAAGAAAGAGTACGTAGAATCTACGTATTACATCTACTAAGGCCAAGTGTACCACGTTTATACCTGTTCTTCACCGAGGTGACTTCACAATCAAAATTAAGTGAAGTTGGAAAAAAGGAACTCCTGAACTATTCACACTTCTACACACTAGTATTATGATTTCCTTTTCTGAAAATATCCGAAATTATTGAATCATTTTGTCGTACAATTATTAATATCTATGAAATAAGCATTTCTTACTAGACATTTAGTGAAAATACTATGCATGGATATCTCCTGTTTGCACGCACATTCGACCTGTTAAAAAGTGGACTTTTTTACTATTTATGGCCAATGAATTCTCGAGTGCCCTCAAACATTGATACATTGAAATTATGCAACCTATTTGCCATAGATTGATATGCAAATAACTTCAATTTTGATACATTTTGATGTGAAATGTATATAAAATTTAATTTGTGACTGAAATAGATTCCTATCTGGTAAATGACAAAATGCTTTTTTCTTTTATTTTTCTATAATATTGCACTATAATTATCCTGTTCCAGTACGACATCTTACTTTAATCTCTCTCTCTCTCTCTCTCTCTCTCTCTCTCTCTCTCTCTCTCTCTCTCTCTCTCTCTCTCTCTCTCTCTCTCTCTGGTGTACCCGTATGCATTATTATTATTATTATTTTTCAGTTCCTCCCTCGTCACGTGCCAGACAGGAGGGGGGGGGGGGCGAGGGCTCCACTTTGAGGGTCAGCAGGGGCCGGGGATGCGCGTTCCCAGGACACGTGTTTGGTTTTGAAAAGGACGCCGGCATCATTCCTCATCTTTAAAGTCAATTTTGCTTAGTAATTTAATAACAAAATTTAATAAAGAAATGTAATGAAATTTCCAACTTTCATGATGCCCTGCTCCGATTTTTACCCGTCGTTAATTCCGCTTCAGTTAATGTTTTTATTTTCTTCTTTACGGTTTATCTATTTATTTATTTATATCTTTAAATATTTACTTAACCCATTTTTCAATGCACAGTTCAATTCCCTGTGACATTCTACGAACATTCACATTCTCTCTCTCTCTCTCTCTCTCTCTCTCTCTCTCTCTCTCTCTCTCTCTCTCTCTCGAGTACGAGGCACATTTTCTTCGCATATCTCAGTGTGTTCTCCCACGCTCGCCACTCCCGCCCTCTGGTGTGGCGCATTAACACATCAAGTGGCGCATCGCAACAACTGACGGTTCATTAAGATCACTTAACGTTCACCTCACTCTCAGGGATTGGTCATCATATCAACAACTGCTTCCTGACATCTCAATTTCGGTTTCCGTTCATGCCAATCAATATCGGGACATTATCACCTCGTTCGGGCCACAATTCAGTACCCGCCGCTCCACACTCTGACATGCGTTACACTAGTGTTTGTCTATACCGAAGCATAATAATTCTTATCGCTCCTCAAATAGTCGTAACGCAAGATATTTTATTTACGCCGTGCTCTTACTACGAGTTTGTTGCGTGCACTCAGTAGTGTTATGTGCCGTAAAGAGTCTCATTACTGGTGGAATGTTTATTTATCATTTTCTTCGTATAC
Source organism: Callinectes sapidus (assembly GCA_020233015.1). NCBI lineage: Eukaryota > Metazoa > Arthropoda > Malacostraca > Decapoda > Portunidae > Callinectes > Callinectes sapidus. Next base: position 11,170,973 of record CM035186.1, on the reverse strand, counting down.
GTGTTCATTATTTTATGGTTAAACAGACAGGGTGTGTGTGTGTGTGTGTGTGTGTGTGTGTGTGTGTGTGTGTGTGTGTGTGTGTGTGTGTTTTCATGTTTTAATGTATTCATGTTTTTTCTTAACGGTAGAGTTCATATTTTGAGGTTTTATGATGTGTTATATTGTCTTGATGTGTTTTCGTATTTTTTTTTTTATTCTTGCATGTATGAATGATTTTTTTTAAACAAACAAATATAACTGTGCTCAGTAAATTATCCATAATCATGTATTTACCTGTCAATCTACTTGTGTGTGTATCAACAACAATAATTATAATTGACGGATGACATATTGTCACAGTCAGAGTGAGCTGCTCGGCGTGTAAAACATTAGCTGTTCTTTGTGTGGAGCTTTACAGTTGATGCAAAATAAAGATGACACAAAAAGATAAACAGACAACAATCCCAGATATCAAAACACTGAAACTGAACTGTAACAACAAAATGTCTCCAGGTAAATAACAAACAATTAAACTGGCGGTGAATAACCCTACACTGACGAGAGCAATACCAGAGGAAGGAGATACTACTGGAGCCTTCCTTCACTTTAACCATTGCATTTGCATCAAGAGTCCACAAGTTTTCCTTCATAAATTAAATTAAACTCTCGAGGTTGAGACCTGGGACTCGCACAAGATAATAAGCTCCCTGTCTCCCTCCACTGATGGAGGAAAGATCACACAAGGCAGCGAGTCATCAAAGGCTTATGTCCTCTCTTATTCCTCCTTGTCCTCACTTCGCTCTACCTTCCTCTATCCCGCGGGAGGCGTTATTTTCTCCCCCAGGGCGGGTAAGTGTCTGCCCAGCAGGATACACTTGCCAGAGGAAGGGACGTTTATCCAGCCCTAATTCACACCTGGTGCCGTACCAAGGCTCAGCAAAGTCCTCCGCCCCCGCCTCCCTGCCTGATTCTCCTCCTCCCTGCTCCTCTAGCCTAACGCTCTTCACCGCGATGCCTACACCCTAATCCGCCTTCATGCTTATCGTGAGCCTCCTTCTCTTCTGTATTTATGCTCTCGGATCTTACATTTTTCCGCTGCAGTAGCTTCACACCCGCCATCAATAATAACCTCCACTGTATCCTTCACCGTGACTCCACTATGAGACTCCTTCCTCCTACGCTGCATTCTGCCTTTACACCTCATGGCCGTTCTTCATGCACAAATAAGATGCAGTGAACATGAGAACGTAAGTACGTTAGGAAAATGAGGGAAGCTGCAAGAGGCTGTTAGACCTATTCGTGTGAGCAACGTTCCCTAATTCTACTACAACCCTCATTCATAAACTTGTCTAATCTTCTTTTAAAATTTCCCATTGTCTCAGCACTAACAATATGATTACTGAGTCCGTTCCACATATACATTCTCCATAAATAATCATCAGCTATGTTTCTGATTCACTTATATATTAAAACTCCTTGAAAATATGATAGTGGAGCTCAATATTTGTCCTTCATAGTAAATACAAGTCCTTTATTGATACATAGACACACACACCAACGGGTGCACCGGTTGAAAGGCAGCAATGGCGTTGGGAGGTAAAGGGTTGGAGGATTTCCCTTGGTTGAAAACATAACACGCCTTCAGGAGCGCCGTGAATAACAGAGAATAGAGCACAAGGGAGAGGTGACACCAGCCTTAACTATACCCTCCGCCCCAACTTGTGTGTGTGTGTGTGTGTGTGTGTGTGTGTGGTGAGGCAGGGAATGTGTGTTGAAGCGTCATTTACTACCCCATCTCTCTCTCCCTCTCCCTCCCCCTCCTCCCTCCTCTCTCTCTCTCTCTCTCTCTCTCTCTCTCTCTCTCTCTCTCTCTCTCTCTCTCTCTCTCTCTCTCTCTCTCTCTCTCTCTCTCGGGAAACTCGAGCCAAAATAGTTACACCACCTCCACACCGGAGCGTTGAGGCGATACACGCGTAAATTTGAGGAAGGAACACCAACGCACTTTCTCCTCTGCTTACAAGAAGTTGTGGCGATGCTGAGAAGGATATCAGGCGTGAGGTGGAAGTGGCAGAGGTAGGAGGAGGAGGAGGAGGAGGAAGAGGATGTGGATGGAGTGGTCTTGCGGATTACCTGAGGAGGCTTGAAAGAAGTCCAGGAAAAGGGTGTGGCAAGGACATGAGAGGACAGAAGAGGTAAGACGTAATCAAGAAAGGAAAGTAAGAAAAGTGGTGAATATTTTAGAAACAAGATGAAATGTGTCTGCGATGGAAATGGTAGGTGGAATATAACAGCCGGAAGGTATTGTTAAAGACAGTTGAGATTAACAAAAAAAAAAAGGAAAAAAAATCTATTACGAGGAAAACACAAGAAAGATGTGAGGTAAGAGTGAAATCTGGATAAAAAAAAAAGGTGAGAGTGGATCTGTTTCATAGAATAATTGTTTTCAGAAGGAATAGCACCGAGAAGAAGGCTATGAATAACAAGGCAGGACAAAGGAAAGCATGATTAAAGACGAACAAAGCGTACGGGAGGAAGCGACCTTCTGGCCTGCTGATTGGAGGCTTGCCGATTAACTAAAGATGGAACGAGGGCTTTCATTCCACAGATAATGAGGGCAGAGTAATGGATTGACCACTGTAATGAGGCTCCATGAAAATGAGAGAAAAAAAGTCGCAAATTTAAGGATCGCTACCAAAAAAAAAAAAAAAAAAAAAAAAAACAGCACCAGCATTAATCTAACTCGGAGATCGTTAGTGGAAAAACTGAATAAATAATTACCTTGTGTTTTTACTTTTTTTTTTTTTACACATTTCATCATTATCTTTTTAATTGAGTTCGGCACCCTAACGTACTGAATTACTCATCCAACGTGCCTTTTATGGTCACAAGTTTCCATATCTGACCATCAAGGTGAAATTGATTTAACCTCAGCCAACATTAGAGTCATTTGGGGTTATAAATGTTCTCATTATGCAAATAAGCAATTTGTATCTGTATAAAAAAAAAGGTGGACAGGGAGGGAGTCTGTCTCAGAAAGGAAGCAGATTAACTCTCTCTCTCTCTCTCTCTCTCTCTCTCTCTCTCTCTCTCTCTCTCTCTCTCTCTCTCTCTCTCTCTCTCTCTCTCTCTCTCTCTCTCTCTCAATTAAATGTAAAAGGAAAACCTTGTCCCTCACACTTTCTAGCATTTTACCCTTTCTGTTTCTCCCTCCTCTCCACCACCACCTGCCACTCCTTGCTGCTCACGCCCTGCACACCCTTCTCCCCCTCCTCCCCTTCCTTCCCTCGTCCCGCACTAGCAAAGACAATCTCCATAACACGGCCCCAGACTATCCCTTCCCCCCACTAGCTCTCTTCACATTCACTCAAATTCCCTTCCTCCCTTCCCCTCCCTCAGCTAGTCTTCTTTCCCTTCCTTCTCACTTGACGGTTTCCTTTTCCCACATCAATCCCTTTCTCTTTTCTACGGCCGTTTTCTTTGCATCTCTCGTCACACAACTTCTTTCCTTCTCCCCTTCCCTTCACTAGATTTTTTATGTCTTTCCTCCATCCTACAAGATCCGTTATTCCGTACCCCGCCTTCCATCACAGCCTATTACTAGAAACCCTTATGTTACCTTCTAATTTCCCGAGCTTTACTATTTCACTCCTCCCCAACAGAATCTATTCTCTTCCTCCCAGATTTCCTGCGTTTGATATGAAATTTCTTCCTTTCTCCTATCCTCTTTCCCTCAAAAGTACTCCTTATTTCCTGTAGAAGATCTTTTCCTTCTTCCTCTCCTTTCTTCTCCCCACAACAGTCCTTAGCCTCCTTCACACCTCTTTCTTCTTCCCATTCCTTTCCCCTTCCCCTAACCAAACAGTGTCCTCCTCCTTCTTCCCCCCACATTGCCTCCTCTCCCCACCACCACCACCACCACACGAGGCTTTCAGCAAAGTGTTCATCATGATATAATCGCCGGGAGTCATCAACACCTATAATGACCTTTTATCGTCTTCTTAATTAAGCTCAACGACTTGCCTTGTCACTTCCAGGAACCAAAGGTGACTGACGTTCACTTGCACACCAATTTTTTTTTCCTTTCCCTCTTCCAGTGAATAAGAATTTGTTTGATTTATTCACTTATTTATATGTGATTATTCCTTTCAAAAATTTAAATGTAGACAATGTTCCATGTATACTGTACTTTAGCTTTCCTATTTGTTTTGTTTGCTGCAGAGAAATAAATGTAACAGATTGTGTTTCCACGTTCCCTCTATCTGTTGTGGATGAAAGAAATTATATTTTTCTATTGCTTCTCTGCTGTTGAAAAATAAGTTTGTTTTTTTTTACTTTTTCCATTTGCTTTCATTGCTGCGGAAAGGAAAAATTCACATTCATTACGAACTTTTGCTATACAACTAACACATAACAAGCTCCCTTGTTTGACAAAAAAAAAAAAAAAAAAAACGAAGAAAAACTCAGACGGCTAACTATATTCTAGATATTTTCTTTACCTGGCGGGAAGCTTTCCTTTTATGAACAATATATTTTTTTCCTTTGTTTCAGTTCAATACAACCAACATTTTCCTTGGTGCACCGAGACTCCATTCGTTCATAATCGAGTTGTCCATCACACGGGCTTGAAGCGATCTATATTGTATTTTGAAACTCAGAATTACAATCAGTTACGATTTTACGCATTAATTAAAGCTTCAAGTCCCTGCTGTATATACGGGGAACGAGGCTTAACTACAAGAAACTTACACTCGAAAAAAAGAATACACGAAATCTCTACAGGAAAACAATACATGAAGAAATGAACACTTTCGAAAAAGGTACGATAAAATAATACAGTACAAGATGAAGTACATGAGGAAAAGGAGTATTAAAAAATGGTTATATCACGCATGCTCTGTCCTCTGTTAGTAGGTGTTACTCTGCAGGGGGTCAGTAATTAATGCGCTGATTACCTCAATTGATAGGGAGAGAGTTTTATTTAGTTGGTCCCTTTGATGATGCACAAATCCTGGCTGATATGAAGGTGACCATTTGACCGTGCACAAAACACAGGTGTTGCTGTTTACATTGATGGCGTGAAGGCTACCAGTGACTTTGATATTTATGGTTCAACTAGGTGGCTTTCTAAATGTATTTTTACTCATTTTAATATCTCTCTCATATTTTATTCATAGTCACTCATAAACGATAGTGGGAATCTCTTTATTTGCTAGTAGTGTTGGGGCAAAAAGCGTCTGGGTCATCACATACACATGTACGATGGAATATTACTGTTTGAGTCAACAACTTGTATTAAATCTCCATGTAAACAGGTTATTAGCATACATACATTTCTCTTTATGAAGATGAAGGAGGAGGAAAAGGAGGAGATGAGAGGAAAAGAGGCGGAGGAGGAGGAGGAGGAGGATAATATGAGTGATAAAAGAAATAGATTCCGCTTTACTCTGGAATCTCAGGCTAAGATCTATGACATAGTAATAAAATATCACAAGAATCTCTCCGGGGTTGATTCAGTTCTGGTCAATTAATCTTTTATGTCAAGCCACTTTAATAACGGTGTGGCTGTTTGTCCTGGTTTCCTGCTTCAGTCCCCGCTCACACTGCTTCACTGCTTCACTGTATTTAACCTTAGTCAAGAGAGAGAAGGGTCGAGTTATTCTGGCTTGGTTGCTTTTTTGTATAATATGGAGAGAAAGATGACAAAAATAAGAGTGAATGTGATTTTTACATTTAATATTAGGTGTTCAATCACTAGTTATGTGAACATAGTTTTTATTATAACTAATAGAATGTTTTTCGATATCTAACACACGCACACACACATCCCAAATTTTAATGGCTGACCATATTATATTAGTCTTACATGACTGTCGCCAAGTGTTATATTACTCATTACCATAATCACATACAGGAAAAACGGAAATGAGGAAGCGCGAGTGAGAATATAAAGAGAGAGTGTCTCAGATTGTTCGAACCATTCCTCGCGAAGCTCAGGAGACATGATCGCCACGCCCTTATTGGCCCGGGGAGACCTGCCATCTGCTCGTCAGACAATTAACTTGTATTCATATGATATCCAATTCTGTATCATTACATACATCAAGTCTATGTATCATATAAGCATAAAGACATAAAAAAATAGAGAAGCTGTAAGAGGTTAGGCCTACACGTGGCAGTCCCTGTTATATAAATATTCCACATTGTTCCTCGTGACACAAAGAAACAACTACGCTGTAAAGATAAATAATATCCTGAAAGCACAAACTTCATAACATAATACCAAGACAAAGATAACAAGATAACTTACTTCTGAGTGTAATTACTGCGGGGAATAAGAAAGAAATCCCAGACCAACACCCCGCGGTACACCAGAGACCAGCACGCGGCCAGACACCAGCTTGCCAGACACCGTCTTCCTGAGCGCTGGGTGGAATGGAGTGTTTGTCCATCACATCGTACCACGCTGCTGCCACTTCGCTTTAATTAAGATGTCTCGGATAGCACACCAGGTAACCAATATAAGGACGAAATGAAGGAAGGATGGAGACTGCAGACAAGAGAGATGGGAAGACTTAGCAAATCAAGGGAGAGAGCAGCTTAATCGTGCGTTTGTTTCCCTCCGCTACCTCCATTAAATAACCACCTGTAAAATATTCTAAACTGACCGCGAATCACGAAGCCTTCTCACTGATTAATTTCCTCCTTTCTGCTTCTTACCTCCGTGCCTTTCCTTGCTTTCATACTCGTATATCACTCGCCTTCGCTCCAAGTCGAGATTTCTTATAGTCGGAATATAACAACACATTACGAGGCAAACAGTTGTGCAATGCGTTACTTCATCAGCCAACATGCCGAAGTATTGAGAGCGATAATCCACCTGCCAATGTAAACTTTCGCAACATAAGTACTGGCAAGCCGTGATTCATGGAAGAGGTTTCCTTTCATCTAAATAATTCTTGTTTTATAGCTTTTTATCAGAGTAAACCACAGTTTTTTATAGATTTGGAATTAATATGGTTGCTAGAAATACTAGTGGTGCTTTCACACAGGAAATAAAAGCGAATGTCCGTGTGTGTGTGTGTGTGTGTGTGTGTGTGTGTGTGTGTGTGTGTGTGTGTGTGTGTGTGTGTGTGTGTGTGTGTGCGCGCGCGCGCGCGCGCGCTCAAAGTTCAAACCCAATCGTCTTTTCTTAAATCGATTATCCAAAATCAATGCAGCTTCCGCCTAACTAGTACCCTGAGGGCCAGTCGGCAGCTGGCACTCGAGGAGACAACGACACTCCAGGCCTGACGAGGATGTCGACTTCCCTTGGGATAGGAAAGGACGGTGGAGGAGGGCAGGAGAGGAGAGGGGAAGGGAGGGGTAAAGAGCAAAGAGGACCAGAGGGAGTACAAGGGGGGATGGGGAGGAGAGTGTGGGAGAGGAGAGGGGAAGTGCTTCAAAAGGACACTTATAACTACTGACGGAAGTCATGGCCACTAAGGAGCTTGAGAAGAGGATGACAGGCTATAATGAGGCGACTAGGGATGCTTAACGAGGGAACACTGCTAACAAGCTATTAAAAAATACCTTTGCTTCTTCTACACTATCATTACCCAACACAGGCTGGACTACATGAGCAGGGCATAGGTGTGGTCATACCATGTACATATTGCAACTAAATTTCTACAAAATGCATGTGTGTGTCAACTTTGCTTAAATATGACTTTTTGCAAGTATCTCAACATTAGCAATGCTGTTGTACATGGTAGAGTTTATATTAATGGATAGAAATGGTTGTGTAAAAGTAAACGAACAAAAAAGAAAAAAATGTAACAGGGTGTTTTTTGTGGGAAAATTTTGAAATCACAGTACTGCGATGTATTCATTTTCATTAACGCTCCTCGATTTTCAACAGAATTCTAGTGTAATGGTGCACAATGCATATGTCATTTGTTTTCAATTAACCACTCGTAATTAACAAACTGCCGGACATGAAGCGTAAACATCTGTTTTGATAATAACCGCTCAGCGCGTCCCTCACAGAGATGCAACAGCATTCATTATGAACTGGTTCTCTTCCTAAAGTTTATAAGAATAATGAATATGATAAGATGATAAAGCTTTTTTTTATAGCACATACAAAAAATCAAGAAAATACAAAGCGTAAATAGTTGATGTCAAAAGATTTTGTTGTAAAAAATCCTGATCAAACAATATAGGAACACCAAGATTTGTATTAAAAATATTCATTTTTAGTTGTCTTTACAGAAACCCACCGAAAATAGCACAGCAGACGACACGTGGGACCCATCTTAACCGGTGAACAGTCTGACTCTGCAGTGACTGAGAGACGGGTGAAAAGGGTGAAATTACTGACTCATAATTTCATTGCACGTTTACGTCTTAAGCCATGTTGCTAAACGGTGGTTTTTCCTTTCACCAGGACATCCAATGGGTCACTGCTGCCATTGCTATTCTTCCTTACTCACTCTCACCACATGATACAACAAGCTGCGTCTCTGTATCGTCACAAAACACTGCGCTCTCCCATTTTCACCATTGTCGCCCCATATGACATAGCCTGCCTCACGCTAACCTTGCTTCACCATAACACTGCAAGAAGCACGCTACCTACAGGGATTTACACATCTAAGACTCCAAAGACTACATAACACAAAGCTTAGCAACAAATAACCAAACTCTCGGCGTCTTTTATTATTTTTTCCCCCAACTCTAAAAGGAATAGAACACGGAAACCTCTCCCTCTCACTCTCTCCACGGTGACAAAGCGAAGCGGCAATTAAATTAAAGACGTAAAGTTGTTTAATTAGCATATAAAGTACTGCTGGGAGCTTCACTAAAGGAGCCGCCCCAGTTTCTTATTGTCCTCTGCCTCCAGGGACCGACCACCGAGGGATGAAAAACACAATAAGCAAACATACAACTAATATACGAAAACAATATGAATAGGAACAAATTATTTACCTGAGAAGTATGAGTTTTATTTATTTACTTTTTTCAGAGTATCAAGAAGATAGAGATGAAAGAAAACTTGTGAATACGTAGAGTTGATAGGTGAAGGAGAACGCCATTAAATAGTGTGGCGAAGAAGGAGAGGAAGAAGGAAAAGAAGAAAAAAAGGAAGAAGATTAACAAGAACAATAACAAGAACAAGATCAAGAACAGCAACAAAAACAACAAGAAGATGATACAGATGATGACAGTAACGAGAACAGGAAAAGTACAAAACAAAACTAAACTAAAAAAACAAAACAAAAATCACCATTAAAACTACTCATAAGACAGACTACAAGACGGTGAGCGGAAAAACAAAGTTCCTGTAGGGTTGGGAGGCGTGTACTGATTTATCGGCGACATAAAACCATTTTTCATACGAAGTGTACACAGATTATAATAAAATACATTAACATACATCATGGAAACTTTAGAGTGTGTGTGTAGCAGGGAGTGCGTAACATGATATTATGGTAATGAGTATCAGGGTAAGCATATCCACCCTTGCTTTATTTGTACACGAGTAGAGTACATTATATATATAAGAGT
>CM035186.1:11076752-11090199 GCA_020233015.1 Callinectes sapidus | reverse complement strand
AGAGAGAGAGAGAGAGAGAGAGAGAGAGAGAGAGAGAGAGAGAGAGAATCAACAGGCACACGGACAGACAGATAGAAAGAAAAGAGAGAAATAAAGAAGGATGAATGACAGAAAGAGATGAGGAGGAGGAGGAGGAGGAGGAGGAGGAGGAGGAGGAGGAGGAGGAGGAGAGCAACAACAGCAACAAAAATTTTCTCTCAAACCTGAATTACTCTTTGTATTGCAGTTTTTTTTTAATGGGTGAAAAGAAAAAAATCCAAAACTGGAAGAAAAAAATATGAAAAAAAGAAAAAAAAGGAAAAAGATGTTTGTGCACGACTATAAAAAAAAGGTATAAAAAACAATGGGGTATGAAAAGTGAACATTTTAGCAAAACTATCAGGACGGCCATGAAACGAGAAGCTATTCCGAAGGTAATTAAAACGCAGAGAATTTAATAATGAAAATCCAGGAAAAGAAAAAAAAAAAAAAACTATCCTTCATATTTTTGTGGGTGGTGGTAAATAAGTTGAACAGTAATTAAGAGAAAGTCCATGACCAGGGGAGTACTGACATTTAGGGAAGCTGCGTCAAGGGATCACAGGGCGGGAACCATGAATGAAGCAGCAGGAAGACCGTGGTGTGGAGTGTGATTCCCCTGCAAAGTGACGGAGCGCGATGTTTACGAGTAGGGAAGGGAATCATAATGTATTTAATGTGACTATTTAATCGAGATGAATAATTCGGCACGGGATTGGATAAGGAACAATGACTATGAACGTCGTAATAATTGGTAGAATATTTCTCAGTTATTATTATATTATGAATTGATGAATCTAAATGAAAGGATTTGTGATGGCCTTCAGTTATTAGTTATTTGGTAGGGGGGGTAGGGGGTGATTTGCAGTGTGGTGGTGAAATTAATGAGTTGGTTTCATTAGAGGGTTTCCTATTATGTGGGTAGTTCCATTAGGAGACGGTGGGGAAAGCAGGCTGGGCGGTGACAAACAGATGGATGGCAAGGCATTACGTTAATAGACAGAAATTAACCCTAAGAGACAAGAGTTCTTAGTAATTTACGCGTGAGACTCATTCCCTCCCTCCCACAAGGCAACTTCCAACGCTCCACATTAACACTCTTTCAATACCCCACAACAGCAACAGTTCCAAGCAACACTCCTTCAGCAACACTCCACAACACCACTCCCTGATGACACGCACGAAATACACACTAAACAACTCTTGCAACAATCACCCACCATCATTTCCCTAATAACAAACCTACCAGAAACACATATATACACACTCTCTTACAACATTTCACAGCAACACACTCCCTTTCTCTGGTAAACTCTGGATCTCCCTACCTGCTTCTATATTTCCAACTTCCTATGACTTGACTTTAAGAGGGAGGTTTCAAGATATCTGTCCCTATCTTTCCGCTAACTCTTTTGAACTTGAAGGGGACTGAAAAATTGCTGGGCTTTTTATCTTTATTTTTGTTGTTGTTGTTGTTGTTGTTGTTTCCCTGGTCAGCTTTTCCTCTTACATAAAAAAATACTACACCATCATTTCTTTACATCATAACACCCCATTATGACACACTCAAACTTGGCAGTAACACACAAAGATACACACCCTTACAACATTTCACACCAACACACTCCCGACACTACATCACTCCTTATAAATCTCCCAATGACACTGCAACCATACTCTCCTACCCTCCTGACACCTTCACCAACATTTCCAACACTGGCCCAACATGGACACCAACACCCCAGCAACACTGTCCACGGCCCTTGAGTGACACCAGTTGCCCAGCCAAGACGTGGTATACTCAGACGCTTTATTACACCCATTTATCTTCCTGCCATGCACAGAGCCACCAAGTTGAGACGATAACAATGCAGCAATCAGGAACTCTCCCACTGTTTGTATGCAAGTTTTATTTTATTTTATTTTTTTATGTTATTTTTCTCTTTTACCTGTGAGTGAGTGTTTGTCCGTCAGGCTATTCCATTTATTTACGTAGCTTTGTGTTTCTCTTTTAGTTTAGATTGTCGTGCTCAATTTTTTATTTTGGGCTGTTTGTCTGCACGCTTTCTCTCTCTCTCTCTCTCTCTCTCTCTCTCTCTCTCTCTCTCTCTCTCTCTCTCTCTCTCTCTCTCTCTCTCTCTCTCTCTCTCTCTCTCTCTCTCTCTCTCTCTCTCTCTCTCTCTCTCTCTCTCTCTGAGATATATGGGGTCGAAAGACAGAAAAATATTTTGACAGTGACTTATCTAAATCAAGTAAACGAGACGGTAAAGGTTGTGTCTTTCTTTTGCTTTTTTTCTCTCCTCCAACTTTTCTCCATCCTCTCTGTCGTTTCATTCTTCCCGTTCTTTCTGACTTCTCTCCTTCTTTTTGGTCTCTATTCTTCCTTCCTTCCTGTCTCGCTTGCCTTACTTCTCTCTTTCTGAATCCAGCTTCTGTCCCCTCCCCTCCCTCTTCCATTCCTCTCATCCCGTCTTGCTCCCTTTTTCTCTTTCTCTGCTTCCCTGTTTTTCTTTTCAAACTTTACCTCCCTTCCGTCTTCCAGCCCCTCCACGTCTTCTTCAGAATTTTTTTTTTCCGACCTTCTTTTTTTGTATAATTTGCTTCCCTTTACGTTGCGCTCACCTTTTCTCCTGTTTCCTTCCGTGTGTTTTTGCCTCCGTCGCATCTTTCGCCTTGGTATCTTCATTATCGTCCCTTTCCGACCGTGTTACAGTTCCTTTCCTCCTTCTCTTCTGCTTTCTCCTGCCTTTAATCTTCGTTCAAGCTGGTTAGGTGGATCAATACTTTTTCTTGCGATTTGGAAGTTTCGGAAAACATTTTAAAACACTGGAATGTTCCGTGCGCTGGAAAACAATTTCAGTTTCAGATTTTTGTGTGTCAGAGCAATTTTTTACGAACATTTTTACTGTCATTCCATTGTTTCTTTTATTTATTTGTCAGTTTTTTCCAGGTTCTTAAGCGGTGGATAACAGTGACAAGGGAAAATTAAGAATAAGAAACGATAAACTCAGTAAACTCAGATAAGCAAGCAAAAAACAAACATCCTGTCACAAGGAAGCATAAATACAATTCCTCGTAATGTCTATTATTAATTCACCTGTGCATTGTGAGACTAGACCTCGAAAAAGACTAAGACAAAAGAAGGAGATTAGTTGACTCGGGAAAGAAAAAAATAAGAAAACAAAAGGAAAGTGAAAATTCGTTCCTATTTTTGGATCTTAAATGCTCTTTTCTATATTGCTTTTAGAGTAGGATATATTTCCCTCATAGCTGAATCGTTAACATTTTCGCTCTGGATTCAAGCAAATATTTAAGCCTATTAATAAACACACACACACACACACACACACACACACACACACACACACACACACACACACACACACACACACACACACACACACACACACGGTACCCAAATGCATACACACCCAAATTGAGGAAAAAAGAAAACACTTAGAGGTTGCAAAGTAAAGCGGAGATAATTCATGGCTGCTCGTGGCTTCATCAGGTTGTGTACACATAAACCCAGATTGCCACCGCCGCCTGAACAGCTCCCAGGGTGTGGCGGCGGCTGTTTCGTGTTGATTCTACCCACCAAAGTGAGGTTAAGCCCACAAGTGTTGGTAAAGCGGCTTGCCATCATCTCTTCCCCTTTATTACAGTGGCCAAGATACACCAGCATTTCACACCTGTGTCGTTGATCTTTCATTTCTTATTCAGTCCTTTAGATTTGGATTTTGACATCAATACCACCCAAAGAAGAGAGTGTGGAGAGTATTTTCTTTATCAAGCAACTCTTTTCCTTATATTTCTTACTTTAATTCACGTGACACATTTCAAAAACTAACATAGAAATATAGGTAAGAATTAGTTATATTTATGCTCTTTCTATTGCTTACTGATTTTCACTTAGCACTTGTGGGAAATTCTGGAGTTCTGGTTTTCCTAAGTCTATATGGTCGTTGGTTCTTTACGGAGGTTTTGTTAGTCAGTCTTCAGGTGCAGGTGCAGACCTTTTGAGTGAATCCTGAGCTTTTGTCCTTGTCTCTCGGCTGACTCTTTTATCCTTTCCGGGAACTGGCAATAATAGTGGGCTTTTTTTTATTATTTTCACTGTTTTTGTTACCCGTGGCTGGCTTTCCACTCTTACATAAAAAAAGGTTCATACCGGATCCAAAGCTTCTCTGATGCTGGCGCCGTGGAAGAAAGAACTAAAATGAAGCATGCAGATATTCTTCGGCCACTCAGCAATACCTTGAAAAATGACCAGCTTCCAATAGGACTCCTACAGCGGGATCACCACGCTCCACCGCTGACCACTCACACATCACCTCCCCTGCTGCAGCCTATGTTCAAAATTTATGATACACTTCACTCACAATTCGCTGCAGAGGTCTCTTTCTGCCTCTTGCATTACATATACGTGTACCAGTTTCCACGGAATGAGAGTGTTCAGATTATGAGATTAGTTGAGGCAGTTTGACCTTCGAATATTCTACCTGTATCTAACTGACTTAACATCCTAATCATCTCAAGCCCAGCGTTAACCTATCGTTCTTTTTTTGAGATTATAAAAAAGAGCCCAAGTTATGCAAGCAACAATGAAATAGAGATGAATATAGGCCACAATAGTCTTCAACTCCAAACTTTCTACATGTAGTTGGTGTTGTACTGATGTCAACACCACCTTACGGTCTCAGAGAGCGTGTTCTGATCAAGTACCAGTTGTCAACACAGCTTACACGCCCTAGATGATCTAAACAGCCTGGCCAAACAAGTCCGCATCAAGAGTGGTAGACGTTTTAGCTCCTGCTCTGAACGCTTAAAAACTGTCTCCCCTGTAAACGTTTTTCTTTTCTTCTTTAAAGTTCAGAAAAAGATCACTTTGATGCTAATAGTAGCGAGCACACACACACACACACACACACACACACACACACACACACACACACACACACACACACACACACACATGCATGTACATGGCTGGCTATATAGACTGACACATTACACCGCACATATACCTAACCCTCCCAATCCCTCCCTTCACTCGATGGTCTTATACCTGCAGATCTCGTGGGGCTCCGGCGTTAATTGCGTCAGGTGTTTGGGTCACTGGGGACACTCAGTAATTCCCCGCTAGTCCCTCTGTGCGTTTGTGCCCCGTGAGTAAAATAACGGATGAAAATATGTATTTTTACGGGGAGAAAGGAGTGAAAATACAGATATAAAGGAGCGAGAGAAAGGAGAGAGAAAAATACGTGATAACAGTTTCAAGGGAGGGAGTTTTTAAGTAGCCATCGAAACGGGAGCGAGAAGAAAGACGAATAATCCCGCTGAGAGGAACACGCGAAAGAAAATGGTACAAAAATATGCAGGGAAATATTAAGGATTGACAGTTGAAAAAAAGAGAAAGAAATGTAGTTGAGCTCAGAGAAGAGAGGAGGTAAAAAGGTGAATAGCATAAAAAAAACATTCGGAAAATCAGGACAGAAGAAAGATACGAAAAAAACACGGAAGAGATGAGAGAGAGAGAGAGAGAGAGAGAGAGAGAGAGAGAGAGAGAGAGAGAGAGAGAGAGATCGTTATCCACAGTAAGAGCACGTAGCGATGATCAACCACAAATGCTCCCTGGACGCTTCCAATTAACGTTACTTCACGCCTCACCCTCACTCAACCCTCCCTTCTGTGTCACCAAGATTCTCCCCTCTCCCCACCACCACCTTTCAAACAACATTAGCCCTCTGTAGTGCGTAAATTAATCGAAGACAGGAACCTCCATTTCGAACCTCTAGATACACTGTAGTAAGCCAATGTGTGTCTCTCCTCGACCTTTCGCCCATTTCTGATCCTTGGTGGATTAACTTACTGGTATGCTGTGGGTGTTATTTGAAATGAGTGTTATAAATAGTCTCGTCAAGTTTGTTTTTTTGCTCTCTCTCTCTCTCTCTCTCTCTCTCTCTCTCTCTCTCTCTCTCTCTCTCTCTCTCTCTCTCTCTCTCTCTCTCTCTCTCTCTCTCTCTCTCTCTCTCTCTCTCTCTCTCTCTCTCTCTCTAAATACCACCTTCAATCACTCTAAGCCGTTTCGTCTTGCCCTCTCACCAGGTTTCTCCTTCTTACTCCCTTTCCTCTCCTGCCTTCTTCCGTCTTCTGTCTTCTCCCTCATCTCCTCGTCTAGTCTCCCCTCTGCCCCTGTCTCCTTTCTTGCCGACCCTTCCCCCTCTGTTCCTCCGTTGACTCCCTTCCCTGACACTCCTCCCTCCTCCATTTAGCTTCGACCGCCACCAGGTTCCCAAAACGATCAGGAATCAAGCTGGAACCGACAAGCCATTACCAGGAATCGGACGCCGTGACTGCGTGAATCCAGTTATGCGAAGCCTCTACCCCGGAAACATAGGGTTCAAATCCCTCTACGGGAATTCAGAGGCCCCTCAGTGAAAAACAAATGCGGTTAGTATGTACAGATTTCCACTTTTCGACTTCTTTTTTGTCTGTTTCCGATTCAATTTCCTTTCTCTGTGAATATTCATGGATATCAGAACGCTATATGTCAACATATCGCCTGTATATTGTTGATGTGCAAGTGACGAAATGTTAAGAGAGTGTGGGATGCAACCATTTCGAGATTGGCACCGGAGTGTCAGCATTGCAATACATTTTATATAGCCGCAGGTCTCCGTGTCAAGGCCGTGAGGTAACCGACAACTTTAATTTCTCTTTTGGGTTTTCCGATAAGCGGGTGTCTAAAACAGGCCGTGGTGAGGCGGACAAAGCATGTTATCCCTGTGTTTCTGATGAACTATTCCACACGGCAAGGTCAATGGCCATTGGGACAGAACTCAGTGACAAAGCACCAGGTGATGCAGATCGTTTCCGATTCCAACACCTGCTCTTTAGGAGGGGAAATTGGAGTTTCAGTGGCAGTGTTCCTTTATGCGTGAACACTCTCAACGAGGTAGTATTTGATTAAAAAAAAGTGGTGTGTGTGTGTGTCACAAGTCATCATAATTGCAATGATTCCTACTGCAGTTCCTTAGGATATGACATGATAGACTTTTACTGCTTTATCATAAACGCTTCTAGACGCAACGAAGAGGAAGAAGAACGGGAGGAAGTGGAAAGGCGATACGTGATAAGCAGCTCACGAGGCTTTTATCCTACGATGCGAGAAAGCATTCTTATAATCTACTAACGACAAGGGACACACTTACAGAATATTTGATGACACCATGTGATGGGCTCAGCCAGCCTGGTCTTCTTGTGGCAGCCTGTTGCGGGACCTATATAAAATCACTCATTCCCTCCCCTGTGACAATCATACACCTCAAACAATGTGTGTGTGTGTGTGTGTGTGTGTGTGTGTGTGTGTGTGTGTGTGTGTGTGTGTGTGTGTGTGCGTGTGTGTGTGTGCACGTGAGCATTATATAGCACTATTCCCATCACAGATACAATTTACGTCATCAGCCGCCACCGAGCACAACAATACTGCTCTTGCCAGGCGGAGCGCGCGACGAACGCCTCTGTGATTGACTGTGTCGCTTTTAAAATGATTGTAATTTCTAACATTTCTAACTAAGACTAAAGCATTCTATGCACTTAGGTACAATTATCATCACACGTACATTATCATTAACTTCACACATCAGCAACATTGATTTTTACTATGGATATCAACTTCTTTTACAATAGTTTCATTTTTTAATGTCTTTGGTAGTGTCTGTACGCAAGGCTTCCTTAGAAGTGTTTAACATGTATTCAGGTCATAAAATATTCACTCGTAAAACACAAAAATAATAACAATTTTTACTCAAAGCTTTTATGTATGAAATATCGAAGTTCACTTATTTTTCTGCGTCATTTTGTGATATTTGTGATGGTTTAAATATATCTACACAACATGAAGCACCCAAAGTAGCAAAGCCGCCTCACAACACGAGTGGAAAGTGAAATTATTGACTAAATGGGATGTGCGTAAGGGTGGCTGGAAAGAAAGGCGTACTTAACCTTCCCGTAAAATAGTTTCCCCTGCTCGTGGAAAGTTATGACGCAATATTTCGCTTCTCTCGCGGGGAAAACATATCTTTTTTTCCGGTGATGCATTCGTATTCAGTGTACAGCGACTGCCAAAGAGAGAGAGAGAGAGAGAGAGAGAGAGAGAGAGAGAGAGAGAGAGAGAGAGAGAGAGAGAGAGAGAGAGAGAGAGAGAGAGAGAGAGAGAATTTGCAAGAGCATTGGGGAATATTCGTGATTAGGTTATCAGGTTGCTGGGTTTGGGAAGGGAAGTGCACTGCATGAGGCAAATAACAGGGCTAAATGTTATCGTGTGCACCAAGGCAGGCTGGATAGGAGCAGGGATAGGAGTCAGAACAGGTCCGGAACAAGGAGCCAGAACAAGGAAAGAGAATACGCGGGGATAGGAGCCAGAATAGAGCCGTAACAAGGAGCCAGAACAAGTAAAAAAGAATACGTTGGGAAGATAGGGAGTATAAAAAAGAGATAGAATTCAAGATAGGGAGGAGGGATAGGAAACCAGGATGAGAAGGGAAAATAGTGGAGCCAGGATAGGAAGGCAGGAATAGGCGAGGCGAGCATTAAGGGATAGAGATTAGAAAGGCGGCCGTCCAGTGCATGCAGGTGTGGGAGCGCCGGGAAAACACAGGTAATATAATAATGAATATGGTCCAGTGTAACGTAGGTATAGGTAATCTGCGGGAGTTACGAGTATTGCTCTCTATTTCCCACCTCCCTTCTACCTACAGACCACGTGTACATTATCCATTTTCTCTGCCTATGTTGTTTTAATTATATACACGTGGATTTATTAATGTAGTATGCTTGCCTGGCTACCTGCTTGTATACAGACACGTGCTCTGTATGTATGGCTATATATTTGTATATTTGTATGCACGGATGTATGTTCCAACACCGCACTGCATTTTTATTGTTACTACCAACACAGGTATTCATTTATTTTCATATCTCTCTTTCAATAATCATTTTGTTATGTTTGAGGTAAAAATAGATGAATAAATAAATAAAAAAATAACTGGCATAAAAGGTTTTGTATAAACTTTGGATTTCGATAATAGTGCGTGTTCATTTTTTTTTCTACTAAAGATCTTGTCGATCATCTGTTACACTAAATGATGGCAATCTACAGTAAACCACACCTGGATTGGGTAAACTTGATAAAGATAATTAGTTTTCAATCACAGGTAAAAAAAAAAAAGTGGACATGATCTCCTTTCTGTGTAGTGTTTCTTTTCTGGCTTGAATCAGTCCATGTGAATCCAGTAATATGATACACCACTGGGAATCATCAGCTCAGTGTCTCTGGAGCTTTTAAGATCAAAACACTGAGCTAAGGCGACGAAAAATTAGGGTACAATTTAACATAGCACACGCCCTTCTAGTTATCCCATGTCTCGAACTTTAAATCCTGCCGGACAAACCATCTGTGTTTTCATCGCTGTTTCCCGAGTGCCAGCATTAAACAGACGCTTTGTTCCTCCCAACAGAACAGTTCGCCGTGTATGTGCACCGGGAAAGGAGCGTCAGCTTCACACAGACAGCAATAATCAAATACAGTGGAGTCAAAGGCCACTCGCTTAACTTAGTTCCTTTGATTTACCAACTTTGTCTCTCACATTCTGCTGCAGTGCTACTTCTCTTTCTGTTTTGTATAACTAACGAATATCTTTTCTCCTCTTTCTCAAGTGTCTCTCATGAACAAAATTTAATTCTTATTTTCATATAAATTTTGGTGATATTTCAAACACAATACAGTAACAAACTAAACTATTCGTTTCTTTCATAACCTGAGGTGGTGTTGCATGAAAATCAAAACAAAGTTGAATCTACACTTGATTTAGTAGTGATAAATACACCTCTGTAGCAAATCCGGCTGGAGTCTGACCTCGGGCAAAACACCTTCCAGCCAGCACACTAATCGCCCTCCCTTGAGGATTGGTAAGTAAATAAACATCGCGGCTAGAACAGTACGGCAAACAGCCTTATGATATTTCTGGTAGGCGTTTTTTCCCCCACCAGTCCAAGAGACTAGTGAAGTGAAGATAGGCGCTACACTAAACCTACTTCTTTACTGTTATGTAACTGAATTGTTGAATGCATTTCAGGTTTTCAGTGTTTCCTTTCATTGGCCTTTGCAACTGAAAAGGACATGTCGGAATCGATCACACAGTATTGCAAGGGATTTCAGACAACACCACATTATTTAAGCCCTGTTTTTAATATAACTATGTAAAATAAAAAAAACATTACCTACTATTACAGTTTGTGTTGTGAAAGAGAACCACGAAATCATATATCTCTTTTAGCATAAAAAATAAAGACTCTTACGTACTAAAATGAATAAATAAAATGAGGTGACTGATGGAACATGAAGTTCTCGTACCAGTTACAACCCTCCCATGCTATATCGGGAGGCTGTCGTGTACCCTGAGAATAGGCGAGTAACGTATACATTGAGTGGCATTCAGGTTCAGGTACGTGTCTGCGTTTGGTGAACAAGTAAATCTCTTTGTAACGAAAGAAAAAAACGATGAAAGAAATCAGTAAACTTTTTATTTCTATTTTTCCCATTGATTGATACGCAGGTTAGAGGAAGAGAAAGATGAATGATCACGTAAATAATTGAATCAGTCCCTCAGAAACCTTTACTGAAAATATAAACAAATGAATAACTAAATTAACGCGCGGCCACTGCAGTTCCTCCCTACGGCAAGAGATATTTGAATGATCAGTCAAGAGCTGGAATAAGATTTTTTTCATCTATTTCATGTTGGAAACGAATCTCCTATTCTTTCTGTTGCTTCATGGTACGTGTTTTCTTTTTCTTTTTTCTTCCCCGGGCTTCGTGATGTTCTACAAGTCAACACACTTTTCGTTCTTTTTTTTCTAGTTCTTTCCGTTTCCCCTTTTTTTTTTCATTTCCTTCGTTTTCTCTCTTGATTGACGAGCTCTCTTTACTTTGACTATACTCTCTAGTTTCCCTCTCTGAAGTTTTATCTCCGTGTTCCCCTTTTCTCCTTTTCTTTTTTGCATGTCCAATTTCCCTACCCATTCGTATTGCTCTCTTTCCACTCTATCTATTTTCATTTTCCATTAATACACTTTTATTTCGTTATTGAGGTTATTCATGCCTATTGCACTTAAAATATTCCGAGGCATCTCTTTATATTCTGCCGCGGTTCCTTTCTTAATGCCCTTCCCTCCCTTTGCTCCCTCCTTCCTTCCTTCCTTCCTTCCTTCCTTCCTTTCTTGCTTAATTTTTGGTCGTTCTTGTCTTCATTTCCGCCTGCCTTTCCTCCTCCGTCTCCTCCTCTTTATTGTGCGCCTCAGTCCAGTGCACCTTTCCCTTTTTTTCCCTCACTCCTCTCTTCTCCTCTATTTCTGTCTCCGTACCTTTGGAGTAAATCAGCAAGCACTCATTCATTTACTCTCCTCGCTGCTGAATTGAAACCGATAATCACATTTTGCGATGTTGTTTGGAGCAGAGAGGCGGTGGTGAATAGGGATGAGACGCACCCGTTCCCTCCCCCTCCCTCATAACTGATCCTCCCTGCCTTCCTCTTCTTCCTGCAGCATAGAAGGCACTCGAACCCAAAGCACACAAACAAGCAGCGAGTCACACGGAGTCGCAGTAAATAAGTGAGTTTTTTTTTTTCCTCTCTCTCTGGCATGAATAGTCTTTCGTATTTTGTGTGGTGTTTCTCATGATTTTGCCTTAGTTATGCCTCTTGGTTAGTTGTGGTTTCTAGAAAAGCCTCGGAAGTCTGATGTTTTTTTTTGTCTTTCTTATACTCTTGCCTATTTTTTTTTATCTTTCGGTGACCTCATTATTTTCTCTTTCCGGTTTTTTCTCTCACTTTGTGTGTGTGTGTGTGTGTGTGTGTGTGTGTG
The DNA here is from genome assembly GCA_020233015.1 of Callinectes sapidus. Taxonomy (NCBI): domain Eukaryota; kingdom Metazoa; phylum Arthropoda; class Malacostraca; order Decapoda; family Portunidae; genus Callinectes; species Callinectes sapidus. The sequence continues at coordinate 11,078,256 of CM035186.1, read as the reverse complement.
TGTGTGTGTGTGTGTGTGTGTGTGTGTGTGTGTGTGTGTGTGTGTGTGTGTGTGTGTGTGTGTGTGTGTGTGTGTGTGTGTGTGTGTGTGTGTGTGTGTGTGTGTGTGTGGGATCCCATTTGTTCATCTGCTTCATACACCTCAGCACTGTCCGCCTCCATACACCAGGTGGGAGGCCTTGTAGGAGGACCAGTATTAACACGAGGCGAGACGAATCAATGTCAGGTCAGGGGAATCAAGAACTGTGCTTAACATTGTCTTTCGTTGGGGAGGCTTCAGTATTTTTCTTACTGGTATTCGGAGAGTGAAGACGATGACAATAACGATGACGACGCACATACACATACACAAACACGTGTAAAATAAGTACAAAGTTGTGAAAAAAATATTACCAATGAACCAAGGAATGTGATAGACTGACAACCCGTTTAGAAAGCTTCATTGAGACATGCAAGTTTGAGAATCATGAATAGAAATTGCTCATAGGTCGTCCACTGCCTTCCAAACTCAATCCAAACAGTATCCAACGTTTACCTTTCGCCTCAAGAATGACTATTTTCACTCCTCTTGCTTGAATAACTTAATCTCCTCACACTATCACGCCTTCAAGTACCGCATCGCTTTGTACTCACGCATCCATCCAATTAATGCTGGCCGAGAGTAGCGGGAAGTGAGATTGCCTGACTCAACCAGCGGAGGCCAGTGCTGACAGCAGGGAAAAGCGTGGCTCACTAATTCAGTTCACTAGGATGATTGCGTGAATGACGCGCTTAGGGGTTCATGACAATTTGTATGTGGTAATAATAGTGCGAGGTGAAGCCGCTAAACGAGGGGGCCATTCTGCACGGCTTGTGGCGGTGGGGCTCCATTGTTCTCCAGCGAGGTAGGAGGATGGTACATTCAGACGCTCAGGCTTAAGGCTCAAACCGCTCGCTATTTTTCTTTTCTCCCGTGCTATTTCTGAACGAGTGAGTGACTGCTGCTCGGATACTCACACTCGGCTCTCGCTTTACTGTGGCGCCTGGATGACTGGCCGATTGAAACGCCCGCTGAATGGCTGGCCGATAGCGGGTCAGCGGATCAGTCGGGCAGTCAGTTGGTTGGTCAGTCGGGCGGTCGGTCGGTCGGTCGGTCGGTCTCTCTCTCTCTCTCTCTCTCTCTCTCTCTCTCTCTCTCTCTCTCTCTCTCTCTCTCTCTCTCTCTCTCTCTCTCTCTCTCTAAGAATCCTCTGACTGTCACTTCAGTTATTGCATGTAAAGTTAGCGGTAATTAAAGGTAATTTAACAAGGTAATTAAACAAATGGAAATGTATGACTAAGAGTACAATATGTTATTGCACACTTAAAGCAATATGAGACCAGAAAAGGAATGTACAATGAAAGAAATTGAAAATGCGACGCGGGATAAAATATATATATATATATATATATATATATATATATATATATATATATATATATATATATATATATATATATATATATATATATATATATATAGTATA
>CM035186.1:11003160-11007975 GCA_020233015.1 Callinectes sapidus | reverse complement strand
TATTGGTTTTCTTCCTTCCTGTTCTCATCACGTCTTTCCTCCTCCTTTGTTTTCTGTTTCGTTCCCACGTTTTCTTTATTTTCCCTCTTCCCTTGTTTATTACCTCACTCTTATTTATATGATATTCTCACATTCTCCTTTGTGACATCATTTATTCTTGTTTCCTTTCTTGTATTTATTATTTGTTCGTTGTATTTCAGGGTTTTCTTTTATTTATCTTTTTACACATTCTCTTTTCTTTTCTTTCCTTTCTGTTTCGTTATCGTTTTTCTTTTTTGTTACTTGTTTTTGTCACTATTAATTGTATTTCCCTCTTCATTGGCTTACCGTTCGTTAGTAAATAAAGTTACTGTGTGTGTGTGTGTGTGTGTGTGTGTGTGTGTGTGTGTGTGTGTGTGTGTGTGTACTGCAGAGTTTGTTTTTCCCATTTCTCTTCGTGTTATTTTGCGCAACTATAATTTCACGTATGACAAAATGGAGTGGGAAAAAACACAAAGGTATGTATGTTGGAGGAGAGAGGGAGAGGGAGAGGGAGAGAGAGGGAGAGGGAGAGGGAGGTAGATGAGGGACTGACCTGATCGTTGCTGCAGTGGTGTCAATTGGCTAGCGTGACATTGACAGTTATTGCGATACTCTCTGCTGCCACCACCACCACCACCACCACCACTACCACCACCACCACCACCACCACCACCACCACCACCACCAAGAACAACAGCATCAATATCATTACTAATTTCACGGCCTTCAAAACCACCGCTACTCTTCCAACACCAATAACTACTACTACTACTGCCATTACTATTACTACTACCACTACTACTACTTCTACTACTTCTACTACTACTCCTACTCCTACTCCTACTACTACTACTACTACTAGTACTACTACTACTACTACTAAGAATTCCTCTAATAAACACACACACACACACGCGCGCGCGCGCGCGCACTGTGAGAGAGAGAGAGAGAGAGAGAGAGAGAGAGAGAGAGAGAGAGAGAGAGAGAGAGAGAGAGAGAGAGAGAGAGAGAGAGAGAGATAGCAAGACCAGTTTTTCGAACCATGTAAAGAAAGAACATGAATCAACTGACAAAATACAAACTATTCCCACTTTAGCTTCATCGTTCCTGGGTCCGTATTCAAAAACGCTTTGTTTTCTCACCGCGACTATTTTCCAAAGTCATAGTAATGATTAAGGGTATTTTGAAGAGTGTTTTCAATTTAATAATGTAAAAATCTTGTCACTTTACCTCGAGAACCGTAAAAACACCTTGAAAACTCCTCTAAGTTGAACAAGACCTTTTGAAATAATGAAAGTGAAACATAAAAGTGTTTGATAATACGAGCCCTTATCTTTTCCTGCCATTGGGTTGATGTAGGTCATGACGTTATTGAATGAAAAAAAAAAAACTTCCTTATTTCTTACTATTCGCAAAAGACCAGACATTTCTTCATCTCTCTGGAGCAGTGAGGTCTCTTGGGAAGGCTCGGAAGTGCACCAAGTAACAGATGGTTCGTTTAGTGCTTCGTTCCTGCACATGACTACACCAATTGGTTTCCACGTCAGGGCTGCTCCACATCTTCCCTCATCACCTTCCTGTCGGCCACGGTTGCTTCACTAACTTGCCATTCTTCACTTCCACTTTACTTATTATTTGTTCATTCTCACTGGTCTTTTTGATGTATATACTTATTTTTCATGTACATCTTTCTATTTCTATTCACGCTCGTCCGCCACTTTTCACTATATTCAATCTGTTCCGCCAAACTATTCTTCTTTCTTGTGTAAGTTTTATTTCATCGCTACTTCTTTTATGCCCACTTTCAATCTAACCCTGGTTCACTAACTTTCAAATCCCCAGAGCCACGGAAAGTTTTATGATACAAGTAACAATACCAGTAGAAGCATTACCACCAACGGCAGCATCGACACCACCACCACCGCCGCCACCACCACTACCTCCACCGCTACCAGCCTTGGCATTTTATAACAGTATTGCCTATGTATTCATAAAAATTTATTGCCACATAGCTTTCCGCGAACGCTTTTAGCTACAATTTAATGAGCAAAACACGTGGCCAGTAGTCCGCTTACCAGTTCCTCACACGCCTACACATATCACCGGGCGCTTGACTTTAATTGGCATATAATTCTTTAGTATTTTCCGAAAACCAAATCAAGTTTATTAATTTATTTACCACATTCTCTCTCTCTCTCTCTCTCTCTCTCTCTCTCTCTCTCTCTCTCTCTCTCTCTCTCTCTCTCTCTCTCTCTATCTATCTATCTATCTATCTATCTATCTATCTATCTATCCATCTCCATCTTCTTCCATGCAAGATATAAAGGAAAATATCACCCTTGACGTCTTATTGGCCACAGAAAAAAACTGGTGCAAATTAGTGACAATTCTATTCGTAAGAGAGTCATTCTCAAGGTCAAGAATGTTTCCCGCATCTCGAAGTTCCTGGCGAGGGAGAGAGTCAAAGAAGACACGGACGACTGACATGATAATGGTAATAGAGGGGAAGGAGAGAATGAGAGGAAGTGGGACACGGAGGAGAGAGACGAGGGAACTCACACAGAGAGAATATGAAACAGGTAGATGAATTACAAGAAAGTGTTGAATCATGAGGTGAATAAGACCACGTAAGTAGAATTGCTGCTTTAGATATCGGATAAAACACTTCATTATGAAATTCGACTATTTACAACACGTTAAATTAAAGTTCCTAATGTTTAAGGTCATATTTTTTTGTTCTTTTTGTAATGTGACAAGTATTTTCGTCTAGATCAACAAATGAGGCCCCCCAAAAAAGTGCAGATCTTCACAGCATTTCGTCAAAATTTAACAATGACACGCATGAGAACTTCAAACAAATTCCTTGAGCATTTAAAACATATCGAAGAAGGACGCAATAAGTTAACACGGGTATTTTCGTAGTTTTAATGACACGTTAAGAAATAAACATGATGAATGAGGACAAGTTAGCAAGAAAGCACCGGCGAGACCCCCACTGAACACCCCGGGGGGACATTAAGGACAGTCTCAATGATCGTTGGAAGCATTTACGAGAGGGGGTCGAAGAATGAAGAGCAGTAAGAGCCGGTGCCCTCACTTCCCCGCCTCAGTGCAGATTGAAGACTTCCCCGGGGGTGCAAAAGAAAATAATTCCCGCACTCAGAAATAAATCCGACCTGGGCGTGTGGTAGTGTCGGCCGGGAAACACAGCCAGCATAAATAATCCAGGCAAGATATATAACTTCCGAACCCGCCCCTCTGTCCCCTCTCTCTCTCTCTCTCTCTCTCTCTCTCTCTATTTCTCTCTCTCATTCTCTTTCTTTTCTCTTTTGTCATCGCCTCTCTCTCTCTCTCTCTCTCTCTCTCTATCTGCATACAGCTTTATATCTATCCTCCTTTACAGATTAATAACTATTCTTCGTCCTCTCACTCTTCCACCGCCTCCTCTTCCTCTTCCTCTTCGTCCTCCTCCTCCTCCTCCTCCTCTTCCTCCTCCTCCTCCTCCTCCTCCTCCTCCTCTTCCTCTTCTTCATTCTCTCCCCTCAACCAGTAGTGATGATTGATTCCGTAGAAGAGACCAGTCTTTTAGGACGGCAAACCACGTTATCTGATAACTTGGTTACCTGGTACTCCCATGTTCCTCGTCTCTCTCTCTCTCTCTCTCTCTCTCTCTCTCTCTCTCTCTCTCTCTCTCTCTCTCTCTCTCTCTCTCTCTCTCTCCTGAGATACTCCTATATTTTCCAGTTGCAATAGAGTGGTGCCTGATTGCAGTTATTAGATACTCTTTTGGTATCAATATTGGTCTTATCTATAAATATCTATCTCTATCTATCCATCAAAATACACATTCATCTTCCTTGTTATCAGTCTAACGTTCTACATTATCTACGTCAGCATTACCATTAACCACTTCATCCACACCATCACCATTTCTCACGACACAATTATCATTACAATCACATTAATATTTTCAATTACCATATATAATCATATCACTAGAGTAGAATTGCAAGAATCTCAGTTATTCGTCTGAACAATACACTTCTCAGGGCAAACTCCTTTGTCTAATGTTAGGAAAAAAAAATATCAAGAACTTGAGAACGAAAAAGTGCATATGATTAAGCATTAAATTGAAATATGTGGTCAGGAAGTGAAAATTTAGTTCGATAGGGTGTGTTTGACAACCTCATTACCAGAGTGGTGATGGCGGCATTTTAATTTGCACATCAGAAGAGAACTAATCAAGGTGGTGAATTGTCTCACCAAGTTACCCCTTCCTTCTTCCCCACTCTCTCTCTCATGGACTTCGTGACGCCGCCACCACCACCACCACCACTAACAGGAAAAAGAGGAAGAGGAGGGGGAGAAGGAGAAAGGTATTAGTTGTGTGTGTTGGGCCCCTTTTACACTAGGACACTAGTGTCCGCCACTGGTGGCGGACACTAGTTACCTTTCATGCTTTCACACTAGGACACCGGTGTCCGCCACCGATCAAATTTATGTCCGACACTAGTGTCTCATGAACCCGCCGCTCCTTGTCAATCGGAAGAATGGCTAAAAAGATACGGAAGAGGCTCTCTGCAGAAAGGAAAGTGCATGTGCATCCTATATTATCCTCATGGATGTACACAGGAGTGCATCATACACTTTTCCCTGATTTGTGTGCAGACGAAAAGAAGCATTTCAACTATTTTCGAATGAGCAAGACGTCATTTGAAGAACCTCTCAGCTACGTCACGAAAGACATCACAGGGACTACAACAAGGTTGAGAGAGTGTATTCACCAGACGAGAA
>CM035186.1:10990660-10998160 GCA_020233015.1 Callinectes sapidus | reverse complement strand
TTTAAACACATATAATTAGCTGTCTGTCCTGGCTCGGGGATGCAGCTGACTAACGCACGATTACAAGAACGTACGCTTCACTGATCTCAAAGCTTACCTGACCTGTATTGATTTGTGAATGAGACCAAGACTTTAATTCAGATTCCTGTGCATGTACGTATGTATCCACTCGCTACCTTCACAATCTACGTGGTTCAGTCCAGTACGAGAGACTTCATTCATTCCGCATACATAACGTCTATTCTTCTCGGTCCTCCTCGATTACAATAACCAACGTCAAAGAATGGCGCGATAAAGGGAAGCAAAAATATAAACAAAACTGTGCCTTATGGGAGAAGAAAAAATGAGACTATCTATTTTTTTTTTTTTTTCTGGCTCCCTACTTCGGCTCTGTGGATTGGAGCTTCCACCTCACCTGTGCACCATGAATAATTTTCCCCTCCAGAATGTCCCCTTTGTCCTCCGCCAGTCAGCACAAATTACCTTCTTTCCCGTGTTCCATTACTAATTTAAGAGAGAGAGAGAGAGAGAGAGAGAGAGAGAGAGAGAGAGAGAGAGAGAGAGAGAGAGAGAGAGAGAGAGAGTGACGCACAGAGCCAAACTTTACCAGTGTTCTTTAACTTCTCCTCAATTAGGTCTTGTTTCCCAATTTATCTCGGGTAACCTAAACTACACTAACTTTACCTATGTAGTGTAACAAGAATAAACTGACATACAGCTGGACGGGCTAAGGAAAGTATGACCATCGGCACTTTTACTGAGCGTGGCGAGTGGTGGTGAGTTCACTGCTGTGTGGGGTGAAGGTGAAAACAGTTAACTCTTACTAGACCTTGTTCTGAATGACGGTGATTTTCAAGACACTGACACTCGTAACAATTAATCTCTCCTGTTTCAAGAGATTACTTAACTGTAAAACCCCAAATTTATACCAAAATACGTAACATAGGCTATGGTTAATTCTGAATAATTCAAATTAACAATGATACTTATGATTTTTATTTGTGAAAAAGCTATTGCAAAAGGCGATTATATATTTTCTTGCTACACAACTTCAAGCATAAACAAACATAAAACTTACTGAATTCATCTCTAAATGGTGTTGATTAAAAAGATGCTTTATACCGCCGTGGTACAGTGTAACTACGTGCGTTCTGACGCATAGTTCGAATCCCGGCCACGGTCTGAGGGGAGATTGGGCGTCCACTCGGGGTAAGGGAGTAAAATGTGTGGGCTTTTAGGTAGCAGGTCTCCATTAGTTCTCATAAAATAATCACATTGTATATATAAAGAAAATGTTGATTAATACCAATGAATCAGTAAGACAGTACAGTACATTCTAGCATTTCCTTAACCATTTGACCATCAACTCTTCCCCATCAGACTCAAACTGAATTACAAATAAAAGAAAAAGTAAACCAGACCTATTTTCCTTAGTATGTGCATGTAGTTTTATTCAGGGGCAGTAAATTGGTCTCCGTTTAATCAAGGGCAGTAAGAAGTGAGTCATTACCAGTCCAAGGGCGTCCCTACTCCCCTCTTTGGGCTGTGAATAGGGCCTTCCTCCTCTCCTGTCTTCATTCCCGCCTCCACTCACCGCCCTAAATTGTTATTGGTAGGAATTCAAAGCTGGAGATTAAAACACAGCGGTAGAAAAGTAGAGATTAAGGCAGAGAGAGAGAGAGAGAGAGAGAGAGAGAGAGAGAGAGAGAGAGAGAGAGAGAGAGAGAGAGAGAGAGAGAGAGAGAGCAAAATGGACATGCCAACTTATGATTGGTGAGGGCGTAAGATCTTGGTGGAGGCAGTGATAAGATGAAGGAAGGAGGAGGAGGAGAGAGAGAGAGAGAGAGAGAGAGAGAGAGAGAGAGAGAGAGAGAGAGAGAGAGAGAGAGAGAGAGAGAGAGAGAGAGAGAGAGCATTACACCCAAGGAGTCTCCCAGCGTTCCTGAGCCTCGAGGATTGGAAGGAGTCACATGCGGAGAATTGGGAAGGATTTGAGCCGAACCGGAGAAAAAATGGTCGAGGAAGATGACCCAGAAAGCAACCACGTCTTTATATAGCGACCACCACTCGTTCCCGTATCTTTGTCAGTTTCATACAGCATTCTTTGGAGCACCCTTGTGTCTTTTGCCGTTAGTATTAGGAAAGATCAGCCTTATTTTCCTTTCCATGTTTTCTACGGTACAACTACATCACATTTTTTTTTTTTTTTCGTACCTCCTTCGTTGTGTAAAGGACAAGAGTTCACAGTGAGCCAAGTCAATTAACATTAACATTAAGCCCCATTACTCTGGTGGCATTCATGTTCGGCAGGCTGAAGGGCAGAATTGTTGTGACTGTTATTATATTTGGCGGAAATGCCATACAAACTTTATGAGTGTCAATGAACTGTTGCAATGATCGCCAGGAATGTTAATACGTTGGAAAGGAGTCAGTAATTTGTATAGTGATGGCTCCCTCATAATGCCAAAAGTCGGAAGTTAAAATATCCTTCCACTTTATTGTGATATGATATGGAGAGTCGTCAAAAGTGAGCTTGTCGACCAAGACCATGACGCAGCTATCATCACATTTACGACATCTTTAATCTTGCTTTTTTTTTTTTTTCTGAAACACATGAAAATCAATAACCACAGCTGCACTTCCAATGACCTAAATTTTCCTATGCGAGATAGACGTACATTCCGTAAGACTTGTTTCTCATCAATTACGTTTCACATGATAATTATGAAACTCACCTGAAAAGCTCTTGAGGGACCACATAACGTAGGTAAAATCTACTGGGGAGACGGAAATGTTGTTTGTTGTTCTCTCCTTGCTTTTGTTTTGTATTGTTTTGTTTTCTTCTGTACTAGTGGATGAGACATTTCCTTGATCACACTCTGACGCTGACGCTTTGTGCTGCGTGGTGAGTAATTCAGGTATACGTATGCGTGTTGTGTTCATCGTTGTTGGGCTGTGATGGTTGTTGTGGGCGGCGGACGGTGGCCAAGACAGCGTCATAAATACACAGGGTGAAAAACTAAATATTTGTCTCATTCATCTTATGTCCGCAGAATAATGGACTAAGATATTTCATGTTCTCACTTTCCAAATTTATAATGTAGGCAGTGGGGAGGATTCAACCTCGATTCACCATGTAGTGACATAAACAGACAGGATTATGGCACATCAACCACGATTTATTTACAGTTTTGAATAACATACCAATACAACCAAAGACTGCATCACAACACACAGGGGAGCCCTCCTCTCTAACACAAAACAAATCCCAGGGCAGTATTGGTCTGGTTGACGCCATCAGCTAACTCCACGTGTAGCTACACCAGACTTTTAGAAAGTGTTGTATTTATTTACTTCTGGTTAATTTAATTTGTTGGTTTGTTGGTTTGCTAGCTTGTGCGTGTGTGTGTGTGTGTGTGTGTGTGTGTGTGTGTGTGTGTGTGTGTGTGTGTGTGTGTGTGTGTGTGTGTGTGAACTGCAGTTATCATTTCAATATTTATTCATATTTCCTATGCAACGCTCGAAGTGATATTTTCTTGTATTGCATTCCGCAATAACTCAACTTCAGCTTCAACTTCACTTTTTGTTTGTTACTATTTATTACATATTTTCACCTTTCCATTGCTTCATCCATTGAGTATTAACCTACATTAGTTAATTAATACATTATTTTGATTGGAAACAACACCTAAATATCTCTGAAATACATATATATATTGAAAACATTTCCGTCCTCTACAGGAATGAGGTGGCATCATAGACAGGATATAAAGAAAATACAAAAATGTTTCTTCCCCGTCTTGCTTGTTTTAAGGGACATAAAATTCCAGTAGAGAGCTCTGAGTCCTCCAGCTTCGTCACCTTTACACGTCTTTTACGACACGTAGGAAAGGCTGAGATATTCTACATTCCGTACTTTGGTAAGGTTACTCGCACGGTGCCAATCCCTCTTTGGTACAAGTTAAAGTCACGGGCATCTCTTTGCAAATACAGAAGAATAGAAGAAAAAAAATTCTATCTAACGTTTTAGGGGCCGACATCCTACGGGCATTTTTCTTTTTTACCCATATTTTGTTTTACCCTTGGTCAGACCAGCTACCTTATAACATTTTGAAAACGTGAATGAAACACAAAGTCTGTTAAGTAATAAATAACACAGAGAAGCATGTTTTACGCCACGTCCGCTGATATAAGGGGGTTAAGTTTATAATAAAGACAATAACTTTCTTTCGCATCTTTGTCTGGAATTGAAAATAGGAAAAAACAAGTTGTTTACGAGTAAACCTGCATATTAAGTCCTCAACGTGGTCTTCATATGCTTAAAAATGCAGGAATCTTTTGGTAATTAACTTTTGAATAATCCATTTTTATATCATTTAATAGTTTTAACTATTGTAAAACTTCATATTCACAGTTGTTTGTCAGAATAATGAATGAATGAGAAACAGGAGAAAATTCTTAATCGCCTCATGAAATAAGGTCATTTAAACTTAATGTATTCCTTCGTGATAAAATTGTGCTCATTCCATGGCGGTGAGGGACTCGCGGGCAGCATTGCACGAGTTAAATCTTCCATATATACGTGGCATACTTCACACACGGGTCGTTACCTTCATTTAACGCTTAAATGTAGCACGCGGTTCAGAATCCACTTTGTTATTTATATTCAGCGCTCGCACGTATGGTTCTGGCAGTTCTACCACCATACAAGGCCTGCCCGCTCTTATATTGTAAATTTCCTATAGAGCAATTTAGTGAGCAAATTTCTCCAAGGCCGAAAGTTGGAGATATTGCAACGTTTTCCTTTTTTTTCTTTGCATTCAGGTTGCAGTTATATTAAATCCTGACAGTGCATATGAGAGAATAACTATGAGAATCTCATAGGGAATAACAGGCATTATTGACTCACTTGTAATGCAATGATCTACTCTGCATACTGTATTTCATTTCATTGTTCGATATTTAACGTTCCACAGAAAGTTAGGCTTCAATGAATTAATCAATCATGGACACACACACAGACACACACACACACACACACAGAGAGAGAGAGAGAGAGAGAGAGAGAGAGAGAGAGAGAGAGAGAGAGAGAGAGAGAGAGAGTGTGTGTGTGCGTGTGTGTGTGTGTGTGTGTGCGTGTGCGTGTGCGTGTGCGTGTGCGTGTGTGTGTGTGTGTGTGTGTGTGTGTGTGTGTGTGTGCTCGCCAAAAAAATATTGTTCCCCTAGACACGAACGACCTCAAGACTCTTCTACAAACTTCTTATCTCCTCTAGCCCAGCACAACACTCGCACTCTTTTTTTATCTCTCCCTCTCACACACCTTTACATTCCTCCTTCCTTCCTCCTCTCTCTCTCTCTCTCTCTCTCTCTCTCTCTCTCTCTCTCTCTCTCTCTCTCTCTCTCTTCCAGCATAGTCATTCCTTTCCTCCTTTTCCACACAAATCTTCGGGGAAAGGCGAACCAGAAATGTGATGTGTTTCCACTTAATCCGTTTGGCTGCTTTTGTTCTCCTCGATTAAAAGAAAATTCGTTAACATTTCATATTTTTGGGTTATTTTTTCGACACTTTCAGATAATTGTAAAGATTGTTTTTCATTGGTATTGCGTATATATTTCATTTTTGCTTCAGGTGTTCAACAAGACTCATTTTCTTTTATTACCATTTTCTGTTTTAATTTTTTCTCTTTTTTACTTTTGGATTTTTTCGTTTCTTTGTTCTTTTCATCTTTTTTTTTTATTTCCTCTCGCTTCTCTTTACCTGGTGTCATAACTTATTCTCCTTCGTTTTAGTCAATTTTCTCGTGTCTCTTCTTTTGTGAAGTCTTTGATATTCCATAAACGTGTTTCCGGACAAGACCCTTTGATGTATCGAAAACTACTGGGCGCATGTACTTTTTGGTCGTGTTCTTCTCTTCTCTATATATTGTTTTAAAGGAAGACTAAGGTTCTCTCTCTCTCTCTCTCTCTCTCTCTCTCTCTCTCTCTCTCTCTCTCTCTCTCTCTCTCTCTCTCTCTCTCTCTCTCTAAGCGCTCTGAGTTTTTAACAAATTCAACTCGTTATTTTATCATTTTATTGCGTTTCCTATTTGTGATTAGAATTGCAATATTTTTTTCATTGGGGGTCATGATTCCACCTTGGTGTGGTGCCAATATTAATCCATCTAGTTCTGCAGACGTCATACGGTTCAACATGGCAGCCACTGAGTGATATAATGCTATTTGTCGTCCATGCACTCATTAAAACAATTTTCACCGATAGAGTGGTTATTGTATAGTGGGCAGGTTACTTTCATTTATTAATATGATTGTTAATGATTGGTATAGAGAATTAACATCATTGTCTAAAGGCTCGAATTCTCAAACACATCTGTGCTTCATCTCCACTATTTCTAAATGCTTTATTTGAATTGACACGTGTTTATTTAATGTCTTTTTACGGTTCTATAGGCGGAGTGATAAGGTTTCTATATTATTAAATGAAGAAACACTCTTGAAAACCCCGCTTATCATCTCTGTGGCCATGGAAAATATTTGTGATGGAGCAAGGTGTGTTTGAGTATGCACCAAAGCACTTTAGTAAATTCGTCCCTGTGAGGGGCAGTAGTAGATGAAGGCAGTCCTGCTTATACATAAAGTCACGACGAGTACCGATGTAACGATTGGGTGAAGGCTAAACAATCATTGACCGGCGCCCCTTTGCTTGCTACTCTTGACGTAAATCTTTGTTGTCAGTTGTATTTCACTGGTCTCAATCATCCTGCTCTTTCCTGTGTGTTCCCCTTCAAGTAATCTCTCTCTCTCTCTCTCTCTCTCTCTCTCTCTCTCTCTCTCTCTCTCTTATACTCTCTCTCTCTCTCTCTCTCTCTCTCTCTCTCTCTCTCTCTCTCTCTCTCTCTCTCTCTCTCTCTCTCTCTCTCTCTCTCTCTCTCTCTCTCCCGTACACGTATAGAGCATATAGAGCCGCCACCATCATTCAGTGAACGAACAAAGGTCTTTTCCATGAGTCAGGATACCAGCAATCTCTGCCAACGTTTCCCAGCAAAATTTTCAATCTTGCAACATCCTGACTGGTCTCCCTCTCGGCGTACATGTTATCTCTTGGGGTTCTGTCATTCGACCCCACTCTTGTAACCACACATCCTTTCTGTCTCTTCTTTTCTGTTCTTGTATTAGCTACCTGGTATCGTAGGGTGACTCGTCGATGTTCTTACCCATTGTTTTTCACGACACCCGCAGTTTCATTCGTGTTTGTGCATTTTTGTAACTTGTTTTTTTTCCAGTTCGTTCATTTAGAGTCTACGGTTATATTTAGACTCGTTAGCAGTTCAGTTATTTTATGCTATGACGCACGACTGAAAGGCTGATTCCGGCCACAGATGAACAAAATCTATGTGATTGGTAGAACATCCCAGCTCGCTCGCAGGTGTGCATGCTTTCTATATATTGGCCACTCCTTACCATTCAGCTGTATATGAAACCATTCGGTACAAATTTCCATAA
>CM035186.1:10965030-10978466 GCA_020233015.1 Callinectes sapidus | reverse complement strand
CTCTCATCTCTCTCTCTCTCTCTCTCTCTCTCTCTCTCTCTCTCTCTCTCTCTCTCTCTCTCTCTCTCTCTCTCTCTCTCTCTCTCTCTGTGTGTGTGTGTGTGTGTGTGTGTGTGTGTGTTACCGCTCGTGGCAGGTGTTGATTGAGGTGTCAACAAAACGTCTGGGGTGAACCTTGTTGAAGTTTCAGTGGACATGAAGCTGCACTGAATTGGCACATTCAAGAACACTTACGAGAAATAAACTTCCATTGACCTTGTTTTATACGTGTGTGTGTGTGTGTGTGTGTGTGTGTGTGTGTGTGTGTGGTATCCCAAGAAAAGGCTGACGCGATCCCTTCCTCTCTGTTCGATTCGCTTCGCCTCAGCCCTCCTCTAAAGTAAAGCGGTTTGTTCCCAGTGCTTCCCTTGGTCGAGTGTTGCCTCTAACCCCATCGCATCCCTCATCTCTCGCTGTTTGCCGACCATTGGAAGACAAACGACTAAAAAACTGGTCATTCTAATAAAAGAATTAAAGCTGACACCCTCTTACTGATGGATAGCAGATATTACGCTGGTTTGGTCAATCCACAGCTTAATGGGTTATTAGATATTAACGTAATATTATGAGTGCAGCGGTGCATTAGCCTTAATCTCACGTAACTGTTAATACAATCCACAGCCAACATGAAAACGAATACATGGACTTATCGTCCTGACCAACATACAAGTATAACAACACTGATCTGATTTCCACGTCATATCAGCAAACGCCTAGTCATATCACCAAAAATATGTAAAAAATATATAAATAAATAAAAAAGAGAGAAAAAAAAACAGCAAGAGACTCAACAGCTCGTATCCTTAAACACTTCTTTGCTTCACTTCTATTTCAAAAGACTTTATTAAAACTTGTACGTCTTTTTTATGAGGATTTTCTTTTTACGGTTCTAGGGGCATATTGACAAGATTTCTACAGTATTCATTCGAGAAACACTCTTGAAAATCCCACTGATCATCTTTGGCCTTGAAAGATAGTCGTGGTGAGAGAGCAAAGAGTTTCTGAACGCAGACCATTGATAACTGCTACAGACCAGGGATTCAGAGGTAGAGAAGAGCTAAACCTTACTTTACCTCTGGAGAAAACAAAAAAGGAAGGAAGAAAAATCTGGAACCTGAAAACATTGAGGACGCCGTCTCAATCTGATAGCAACAACCCACGTCTAGATTAGCTTTTAGTTCCTTCCTCCTTAGCTGCCTCCCTCAGCCACTTCAAGCTCCCTCCTTTCGCAGCAGCTGTCTGTCAAGCGAGACGCGGTGTGACAGGACCGGCACACCAGACATGAGGCAGGGATGAATTTATATTCCAAGCTTACTCGTTTCATCTCCCAAGAATTTTACTTTCCACGAGGCTAAGTGAAAATGCATTATGTTCCTCTTCTCTCCCTCCCTCTTTTCCTCTTCCGCTGCCTCGCTTCTGTACTTTTGTTCGTGTTCTCCAACTTGCATTTCTCTTTTTTTATTTTTTCTTCTCTTGCTTCTTCGTATTTTTCTTCTCTTTCTCTCTTCCTTTCCATTTTCAACTTAATTTTCTCTCTGCTGTATTTTTCCTTCTGGTTTCACTTAATGATTAGTTTTTCTTCCGTTCTTTCTTTCCTTCTTTCTTCCTTTCTTTTTTTCTTTCATTCATTCTTTCCTTCGCTCGTTCATTCTTCCCTTTTTCTCATTTTTTCCTCTTTTTTCCAGCTTTTAAGAGTCTTATTACACCTTTAATTAAATTTTGAAAACCAGTTAGCGTGTAAAATTTTGTTTTTCTTCACGGGGGTCTTGCAAGGTATAATTATACGCGCGTTCTCTTCTCGTTTTCTTCCAGTATTCTATAAAAAAAAAATAACCATAAGATGCCTGTGGGTCGATCCCTTCCCGCGACCAACACCGTCACTCATTCTTCCTCGGCCATTCTTTCCTTTTACACACTTTTCCCCTATGAATATTTCCGTATTTTATTCTCCTGAGGCTTTCTTTTCCCCCTTTCTATTCACACCCTCTTAGGTCGCTTTTCAGAATCTTACTCGTCTCATATGTCTCTTCCTTTTTTTCTTTTTTTCTTTTTTTTTTGTCTTTTCGTCGCCTCTACTGTGTGTGTGTGTGTGTGTGTGTGTGTGTGTGTGTGTGTGTTGTCAGGTATTTCCATTAAGTGTATGTTGGTCTGTAAGTTTTCTTTTCTTTTTTTCCTTTCATATTTTCTTTTCTTCCTCTGAAAATTTCGTAGTTGTAAATCCCTCTTTATGTTTGTTTGTGTGTTTGTGTTCCTGCTTGATGTCTGTTTGTGTGTCTGTGTGTTTGTCTGCTTAACTGTATGTTTACCTGTGCCCCCTCTCTCTCTCTCTCTCTCTCTCTCTCTCTCTCTCTCTCTCTCTCTCTCTCTCTCTTCTATCTTCTCTCTCTCTCTCTCTCTCTCTCTCTCTCTGATCTTTATTATAATTTTTTTAATGTTTCATGAACGTCTTTGAATTTTTATTACATTTCATTTATATTTTCTTTCCTTCCCATTTATTTTTTGTATTTTTTTACCCGTTTTATTCATTTCTTTTCATTCCTTTGGCTCTTCCTCTCACATCCGCCCACCCACACACATTCTCTCTCTCTCTCTCTCTCTCTCTCTCTCTCTCTCTCTCTCTCTCTCTCTCTCTCGCTGTAGGAAACGAGGTGGTGCAGTCATAATTTTCCACCCGTCCGCTGCGCTAAATAGGTCACTAGTTGTGCCGAGCCCCGGACACCGTGCACACTTTGCTTTGCTCCGCGGGGCCTCCACTCTGCTCTGTTTTTCTGGTGTGTGTTTTTTTCACGGGCTCAAAAATCTATCCTGCTTTAATTTATAAGACCACATTTGTATTTTCTGGTGACCTATGCAGGTTTTCTTTATTATTTCTCTTTAGGAGGACTGGTGGTATTGTTTTGTATTTTTAATGTGTAGTTTTGTATTATCGGTGTACAGTATTGCAGCTTTGTGTTTGTTTTTATTCATCTATTTATTTATCTTTACTTTTTTTTCCACTTAATTTAATGATACCACATGTTTTTTTTCGAGGGTAATATGTGGATTTTCATTCATCACAAACATTGGCGTCGTTTTTGTTGCAATATTGCATTATTGGTGTACCGCGTCATCATTTATTCATTTACTTGTTTTCGGTCTAATTTATAGGGTCACACCTGGCTCACACAGGGCAATGCAAAGCTGTTTTTTTCTTGCTTCTTTACACATATGAATACATTTGCTGTTTGTTGTTGTTGTTGTTGTTGTTGTTGTTGTTGTTGTTGTTGTTGATGATGATGACGATGATGATGATGATGTTGTTGTTGTTGTTTATCTCTTATTACATTACTGACATCCTAGAATAAGATCTTTCATGGTGTTAATTTAACCCCAAAATTACAACAATTATTGGTCGTATTTCCAACGTTTCGTCTCTATCTCTGCTGCCATTAATCAATAACGTCGAACAGACTGTAGGGCAGAGTAATAAATGTATTACTGTGCAGTGAGGTATAATGGGATCTTCAAAAGAATATGTATAAATCTAGTGATAGTTGTACATTGATTCGGTGTCATAATACGAAAAATCCTTTAATAATCCAACAATCATCTCGTTGGTATTTAAAGATCATTCTATTGAGAGCACAGAACGTTAGGAATACGACCAACGAAAAAGAGTCGGACAAAACATGTTTGGCAATGCTTAACACTGCTCAAAAAGAGGCTTAGGCAAGAGACAAGTGGTGGAAACGCTCACCTGCAAAGGGGGATCAGGAATATAAGGGATAAAGGCCCTTTCCTCTTGAAGCAACCATCGTATTCCTAAACGTTGGAGCGTCTGATATTCATGTAAAAGTCATTTTAATTTTCAAGTGTTTACATGTCCCTAATCGCGGATCAGGAAGGATTGTATACTATTACGAGGAAAAAGGCGTGTGAAAACCATGTAATTATGTCAATAGTTTTTTTTCAAATGATTTAGATGAAATTATAATCTGTCTGATAATATGGACTTATAACATGTCATAATTCTACTCTGGAGGAGTAAAAGTTTATGTACAGGATGACTTTAGTGCTAATGAAGTATATTATAGCCAGATAAGCCCCCGTATGTATGATGTATTATGCTTTTAAGATAATTCTACACACAACGTGATATTTTAAGCCTTTTCTGTACATATCTATATATTTAAATAAAAAATGTACTTCAAAATAACAGACTATCAAAAGAATTATCGTGAGCAGAATATCTAATAAATAAATCACAAAACTGTAAAGATTGTTGGTGAAATGTGTTCAGGTAGAATTCCGATATTGCATTCGCATTGAAATCTGTTTTCGCGTTTGTCTTCGCCTACGTATATTACTTGAGGTGCAAACTAATATGCGATCACTTGAGAATGTTCCTCAGACCTGGAGTCGAAGAAAGCAATCTCATTTCACCTCTTCTCGCCACGCAATACCTGCAATACTTTGTTTTTCACAGATCTGCAAGGAGCACAAGCTTTATTTCCTTCCTACCACCTTACGCTCACAGCCATTATCTTTATCTTTCCCAGTTTCTGGTCCACGTTACCTTAATATCTTTTCAGTAATTTTTTGGTGTACGGCCTTTTTTTTTCTCTCTCTCTTAAGCTTTTAGGGATATTAAATGGCGCAATATTTTCCTTGATGTTAATTGAAGCCATATTTTCTCGTCCCCTTCTTACATCCTCACTCTTTCGTCCTTCTTCTCTCCTTTTCGTACGTCCTTTCTTTATTCATCTCCAGTCTTCACTGTTTTTATTCTGCAACTCTTATTTCTAATACGCTTTCCTCTTTACTGATATTTTCTTCATATTCAGTTTGCTCATTCCCCGACATATTTTCCTCTCTAAGACGTAACATTTCATCTCTTGCTTTCTGCAAATCATTTTAATTTTCAATGCTGAAAACTTCGTTCTCTCATTTATATATTTTCATACACGCGGAGAGAGAGAGAGAGAGAGAGAGAGAGAGAGAGAGAGAGAGAGAGAGAGAGAGAGAGAGAGAGAGAGAGAGAGAGCAAATGAGGATAGACAAACAGATCGTCTTCCGTATCGTGGCAGCCATAGCGCTCGTTTAAACAATATGTCACCACGTCGGTTCTCTCCCTTCCTCTATACCTGCTCCATTGTTCCTTAATAATTAGTCTCCCGGGCCGAGGGTAAGTACGGGAAACTCTGCCTTCTAGTTTACTCTGTGAGGAGACGGAGGATTTTTAACAGTACCTTTGTTTACATCTCGTTTTCGTCAGCCACATTACGTTTCTTCAGACTGATTGAGGACAAATAAAAATGGGAAAAAGGAAACGTGTATGTGTGTGTGTGTGTGTGTGTGTGTGTGTGTGTGTGTGTGTGTGTGTGTGTGTGTGTGTGTGTGTGTGTGTGTGTGTGTGTGTGTGTGTGTGTGTGTGTGACCTCTCTTTCGCATGTCGCCTTTAAAAGAAAATAAACCAATACTTCTCTGGGTGGAGTGGGTGAGATACGTAGTGTTTCCCACATGTTACCTCTTTCACCTCTTTCACCGCACAAACTAAGGGAATTGTTGCCCGTGAAACAATAATAAAAGACACAGTGTACAACTACGTAGGTCTTCTATGATTCAATCAGTGGTTTTCTTTATGTAAGAGGGGGAAGCTGGCCAAGGGGACCAAGAATAATAGAAAAAAGAGACCACTAATTTTATATCATGGTGTTCATCGTGTAATATAGCGAAATCAATCAGTGTAATTAGAATTCAAAGCTTACGTATTTTCTGAATCTCGTTTTGTTCCGTTATAAGCCAAAATTAATAGACTTTTTTCGTGTTTATAAGCTAGCTAACCCACAGCTCCTCAACTAGAACTATCAAAAACCTCTGATAATTTCATATCTGTTAAGTTGAATAGAGATTAAAGAGAATACATGGACTGTTGCTCTGATTTACATTAAGAGATCCCCAAAGATAAAAAAAAAGAACTAGAAATACAAAAAGCTTTAATAGTTTCCTGTTGTTGTACACTCTGAACCTTTGTTAGTCCGTGATATCATTGTTTTATCATGCTGTATGGATTTCTGCATTGAATTTTAAATGGATCGCTCATATACCTCTACACAAGCTTCTTAGCCAATACATGAACTGCCGCTGTAGAAATAGTCCGTAAATTGAAAACATCAGTCATTCTGTTATATAAAGAGTACACTATTGGAAAAGATTCTATTTTTTCTCTCTACTTTCTTAGGATGACCATTTCTACCGCGGTCAAGGCTGTAGAAACCCTTATTCTTAGTCTACATCATCAATTATGGCGTGAGGGACTCGGTTCGGTCATCCGCAGTCGTTGTCCACTTATTGGAAGCCAGAGGACCTTTTCCCTAAGCCTCGTTGCTCTGTCCCATACTATCCTCATTAATACCTGACCCAGAAATTCCCTTCAAGATTAGCAATACTCGAAAAAAAAAAGTATATAGTTCATAAGATGTCTAATGTCTTCCAATGTGTTTTATATTTTTTCAACTCAAACGTTTAGGAAATGTTACTTTTCTTTAGGTGTACCCAATTGACGCTCTTTCCCACTCTCACGGGTTTCTTAATACTCATTGCTACAACACACAGGTAAAAATCTAACATAATTTCCTGTATAGTCAGCTTACGTAATCTAAGTAGACATCTGAGGCCTCTTTAATGGTCTTAAAATACGGAACTTGTTAGTAAGAGAGAGAGAGAGAGAGAGAGAGAGAGAGAGAGAGAGAGAGAGAGAGAGAGAGAGAGAGAGAGAGAGAGAGAGAGAGAGAGAGAGAGAGAAGAGAGAGAGAGAGAGAGAGAGAGAGAGAGAGAGAGAGAGAGAGGACTGGTGGAAGGAAACTAATATTTTTGAGGGCGTTGCGAAAAGGAAAAATGCATTGTTTTCGTCTCCTTCCATGGACCGGAGAGGAAATATGTCCAAGGAAACAATAACTTGCAGCATGTTTGGTTCACTTTTCCCTTTGTTAATCGCAACGCATTCTGAAATAGTAACATGAGTTTAGTTCTTTCTTCATTTATTCATTATTATGCCCACACACCTACCTACCTACCTAACTACCTATCTATTTATCTGTCTGTCTATCTATGTTTCTATTTATCTATCTGTCTGTCTATTTATCTATCTATTTATCTATCTCGGAGGCATAAATCAGGACTCACAATATCAAAAGAGTTCTTGAGAAATAATTTGATCAACCCAATGAAACAAAAATCAATCCAGGGATCCTTGTAAGCGAGCAAAGTTACAAGAAATGTTCCTATTTTTACTTAATTACGGCTCGAAGTATTTTCTTGACCGCGGAGGCTTTGCTAATTGGTTTGCAGTTTTCACATCTTTTTTTTCTGGATTCTTTTTTTTTTTTTTTTTTTTTTTTTTTTTTTTTTTTTTTTTTTTTTTTTTTTTTTGGCCTTGTATTCTGATTCTGATTTCTATTTATGTATAAATTTCCCGGAATGTGATATTAAAATTGATAGTCAGAACATTGCCTCTTCACCGTGCTATTTCAGCTTATAAAATAACGACAATTTGTACATATTTACATTTTTTTCTTCACTCTTGTTACATGGTCTGAAAATTCATGAAAGGGTTAATCAGTATTCTCAGTATCTAATTTTATTTATCGGTATACGGTGAACTCATACCGTTTACGTCAGCATTTCACTTAAAATTTATGTATATTCTTGGATGTTTTTGTTTTTTTCATTATTTTCAACCTTTTATATTACTTAATATTTTCTTTGTGTTCTTGTGCATGGAAATTTCAGTATAGGTATCACACTTTGAGGATATTTAGACATACACATGTATCAAAGAGCAGCATTGGAATAAAACAAAGCATCACTCTCTTCCCTCATCCAAAACTACATGCACTTAACTACACATACACTCTTCACGCAGGATATAGAAGTGAAATAAAAACTTCATATCTACAGAATTTTCTCGGGGACTGGCATCTCAATGGGTCTTTTTTATCACATTTTTCTGCCGTTGGTCGGTCCCCTCTTACATAAAGAACTCTCCATTTCAAGTAGTACATAATTAGCTGGTTCGCATCTCATCTCACAGGGCAGCTCACTACCACATCTGAAGCGACGCGGCAAATACTATTGTTCTTGGATTACTAGATACTTTATACACATTTTCCATACTTTTGGATGTGTTTTTTTTTTCGTGGTAACCTTTGGGTGCACTGCATAATTTTTTTCAATTCTATACTGTCCATCGTCTATTAATTCAGGTATGACAGAGCATCACAACCACCCTCGTAAGGGCCAATATTTCCACCGCTGCTTGTTTATTTTTCTTTATCTTTTTTTTTTTACATTCGTTGATTGGACGGTCACTACAAAAACATTGCCAGCACATGCCTTTCTATACGATATATACGATACACTTGTTTTGAAGATATATGTATTTATGTACAGATCCACAGTTTGCCTTCCCATCTTTTTCCAGTTAGCCATTTACCGAGCAGCCTTAGGCAAGGGTGAATAGTTGGTGAATTGTACGCCTAATGCCACAGCTCGGTTTGCAATAGTGGCTCATGGGACTCACAATCAGGGCCTCTACCCACAACACGGCGGAGAAAACCTATTTGTATCTCAGTGGCTCTTAGTTCTAGGATGAGGGATATTGTGTAGAACAGGTCATAAAGCTAATAAAGCAGCGATAAAGTCAAACCACCACACATCGTATTTCTCTAAATTTATCTTTCTTGTATAGCAATTTCACATATTTTCTTCATTCCCTTATATCTGGCATAGAGGTTTAAAAAAGATAAATGAACAACAAGAAATATTTACTGTGCAGCATCCAACGTTGTTTGATTACTCTAAACTGACTAAAACACAAAACAGACTAGCATAGGGGAAGGTTTGGCGGATTCAACTATTTCTTTTTATCTTTGGGAAGCTGTAATCGGTTTACCCGCTGGAAAGCATAATTCACTCGTATCTAAATCTACATGAGGGAAGCAACCACAGTGCACAAGGCCTTTATGTGGCAATCCCTGTACATACCTAACTTACCCTGCATCTTAACTCTCATCCATAGCCCTAAATTTATCTAATATTTTCGGGTCCACTATTGACTCAACACTAACAACCAGATTACCGAGTCTATTTCAACCTAAAGCACTATTGGAGAAGTTTATATAAGTTAACGTGCTGTCTTGAAACCTTGGTGTTGCTCTCCATTCCGCTGAAGTGAAGGCATTGTCAATAGCCAGTAAGGGGCGACAAGGTGGTAAGAATAGCACCATCGGCGATATCTAATGTGTATCAGGAAGGAACGTTCTGGTTAAAGGCTTGCCTCTTTAATACTGCAGAAAGGTATAAATGGACGCTCAAACAGACAGACACAAACACACACACACACACACACACACACACACACACACACACACACACACACACACACACACACACACACAGAGAGAGAGAGAGAGAGAGAGAGAGAGAGAGAGAGAGAGAGAGAGAGAGAGAGAGAGAGAGAGAGAGAGAGAAGCTTGATAGAAATATATGATCCATCCAGAGGGACAAGGATATATAGGCGGACATTTTTGCCCAAGATGTAGAACACTAGAGCGGACATATATTCTCCCCTTTCTTCCGTTGGCGGGAAGGCTGGGATGGGGTCAATATTCCCTTGTCGCCGGAAGGTTCACCCTCCCTGCCCTACGCTTCTCTGCTTCGCCCTTGGAGGCAGATCTACAAGCCTCTCTCTCTCCCTTCACGTCATCACAGGCTCTCTCCATCCCTTCTCCCATCTTTACAAATATCCGCCATCCTCTCACAATTTTCTCCGTTCTCTGTTGTCTGTCAATACGAACGTGTCTCGCAGTACATAATTAGTTTCATTTTCTTCATAAATTTTAGATGTCAAGTTCATTATTTTTCGTGTTTCTTAGTGTTGCCTCTCATACTCGTTACTGTTCCTCACTATCTATATCTCCACTCACATAAGCTATTCTTTTAATACTTTCCTAGACAATATTGTTACAAATTAGTCTCTTCCAGTCTGCCTCAGAACGCAGAGGAAGCATCCTCTTCCTTCGCCAGTCTAAATCGCCTCTCTGTCCTCAATACATTCTGGTCTTTCCTCGCGCCGCCCACTATGTATGCATGGTTGTTCAAATCTCGTTCAGGAGATTTCGAACCTTCTAGCGCCTCCTCCCCTGCATTCGAGAGTACTGGCAGCGGCCGCGACAACTCCCTCCCCTCACACGTGGCGGGGGGGGAGGAGGGAAAGAGTTCCCTCCTCCGCAGGGCATACAGAAGTAATAATCCAGGCACGCGAGACTAAGCTGATGGAGAGGCACGTTTCTCGGTATTCTTGGTGGATGACTTCATTTAATTCTAGTAAGAAATGCTGTTTTAATTAGATCCTGAGGCGTTGGCGGGGATGAGAATCCAGACAAAGCTGGGAAGCGCATCAAGTTTGTCTTGCGGTAATTGCCACGTCTCCAGATGACGGATTCTTACTGCACGTACGCTTTGAGACAAATTCATAATGTACTTTTTTTTATCAACGTCAGCGTATAAAACTAATATTTATGGTGTCCCTTTGGTGTATATTCTGTATATTTCGCTTTTTTATACAGCTAAAACACACACACACACACACACACACACACACACACACACACACACACACACACACACAAACACACACAGTTGGAACTTTCAGCCCAAAACAATTTAAGCAACTACCTTTCCCCGCCATGAACGCAAAGATATGTGACTCGACTGTCTCACTGCACAACTTTACCTCCTTCTCGCTCCCACTACCTTTCCTGTGTAACCATCCCTGTCCTCCCTCCCGGCACATGGACACGCGTATCTGCTTCTAGCCGAGCACTCCACTAACGCAGCTTCAACAAGTGACACCGCACTCCCTGCCGCTGCATTCACGACAACTCGGATACCATTAGTTTTTCTCTCATTTCCCTCGCAGCAATTACGGGTAAACGCCTTTCATGACTCGTTCCATCGCTCAGACTGCCACTTCGGAGCAGCGACACTGGGAATGGCGAGTGAAAAGCTGCTCGAGGAATAGGAACAGGCTTGTCGAAGACTCCCCGTGGTATCTTAGCACGACTCTGCGCCCAAAGTCACCTAGATAAATGTTCCTCGGAGTATTATTCTGTAGCCTTGTTAACCTCCTCAGTATTGGGACATATTTTTACCTCGAGCTTTGGGTATCATGGGACGCTTATTTTGACGTTAGGAGAAATATATGGAGGTCAGAAAACGAAAGGCCTGAGTCTGCACTATTTAAATCCCCACATGAGTTTCTGAAGCTGTATAATTATCGTCAAATAATAAGCCGAATATGTATAAAAATGCGTCTCAATACTGAAGGGGTTAAGACTCGAAAGGCTGCAGGGAAGGACTCAGTGATCACAGTACTCCTACCTCACTCGCCTGTGTGTTCATATGTACATACGTACGTGAGTTTGGATGGCAAAAGAATTCTACAAAAATATAGGCAAATATCAAAATCCTGATCTGCCAGTTGGAGGGAAAACAAAGTGGGTGCAGAGGGACCCTAAAAAGCCGGGCTCTCTCGTTTCAAAAAAAAAAAAAAAAAAAAAAAAGGGGGAAAGTAAAAAAAGAGTGCGGAAAGAGAAAGAAAAGTTCAGCAAACATTTAATCTGCGTGACATTGTGAATTTTCTCTCTTTTTTTCCTACACGAGTTTATGCTTCAGGGTTGTTTATTTGGTATGGAAATTCTGAGGATAAAGAAGGAAAAAACATTTAGACTAGAGGGAAGAGGGAACACATGGATGGTGAGCTAGCTGCCCGTCTCTGTCCATCTCTCTCTCTCTCTCTCTCTCTCTCTCTCTCTCTCTCTCTCTCTCTCTCTCTCTCTCTCTCTCTCTCTCTCCACACACACACACACACACACACACACACACACACACACACACACACACAAACAGAGAGAGACATGATGGCGGGGCGGAGCTTTACCCAGCAGTGTGTAATGATGCAGGTGTTCACGCCAGCAAGTTTTATCTTCAACTGTTGTTCTTTTTTATCTTCTGTTTTATTCACGTCACTTTTTTTTCGTCTTTGTTTTATTCAAGTAACTTCTTTTTTTTTATCCATGTATTTATTCTTTCGTCTAATGAAATGAGCATGGTAAAAATGGGTACTTTATCATTTTCTGTTTTTTTATTCTACTCATTTGCATGTTCAATTATTTTCACTTAATGTTTTAGCAATTATGATATTCGAGGCTTAAAAAACTCACGCACGAAAATAAAACAGGTGTGTACCAGCAACACAGGTGGTACAAGGAAGAAACAACATTCATAATACGAGATAAATGTTCCCTTGGCATATAGAGTATTGGTAACCCATATACCTTAACATATTATAGGGATTCGGACAGTCATATTAGCAGAGATATTGTATACACAGCCACCACCATGCCATATCTTTCCCATAAGGGCAGGAAGAGATGGAACAGAGAATATACACGAGCATCGGTGTTTTCTCTTGATAGATACACCGGTAACACAAGAGAGCAGCCGCCGGGAGGATCAAGAAAAGAATACAAGACGCAGCCAAAACAAAACTAAAAAGGAAAGGAAAATAAAAAGACAAGGCAATGGCAAAAGAACTCAAACCATTGGGCACACACACACACACACACACACACACACACACACACACACACACAAAGGGTGCAGTTGCTGTTAGGGAAAGCAAACATAGTACGACGTGGCTTGTACGACTCAACATTTTTGGTTAGTATAGCGATCTACACGAAAACCCCGACGATAAAGATGAAAACTGGATATAGCCACACCACCAGCAACAGCAGCAGCAGCAGAAACAGCAACAACAGCAATAGCAATAACAGCAACAAGGCTCATAATCAGAATAACAAGGACAGTGGCAAAAAGTTTTAACTGAAAATGACAGTGGTTCATGAAGGTGAAGATAATGATGGTAATGATGATGATGATAGTGGAGGTCATAACGACGGCAATGATTATGATTATTACAGTAGTAAAATAAAAATAATGATTCTATGAAGTGCCGCAACAGCCTAGGTCATATGGCACCACTAGGGTTAACGCTACATCTCCCGCAGAGCAACTAGGTTTGGCAAGTATTCGAGCCAGGGCCGCCTTCACCGGAGGGCCAAGACGAGCCACCTTCACCCCATTAACCAACTATGCCACCCGGCCCCCAATATTTCAGTAGTAGTAGTAGTAGTAGTAGTAGTAGTAGTAGTAGTAGTAGTAGTAGTAGTAGTAGTAGTAGTAGTAGTAGTAGTAGTAACATCATAGATTCGCGTATGTAGTTGATTAAGTTATAAGAGAGAGAGAGAGAGAGAGAGAGAGAGAGAGAGAGAGAGAGAGAGAGAGAGAGAGAG
>CM035186.1:10934831-10949831 GCA_020233015.1 Callinectes sapidus | reverse complement strand
TCTAAAGGAAAGGGATCAACATTGAAAATAGACTTATGAACGGAATATGCGAGCTGGAAATCGACAACTTTGTGCAGATGGATGAAATAAATGTAAATGCAAAATAGAAGAGCAGAATCATACGGAAGAGTGAAGAATATTCGAAAAAAAAAAGGAAAACATGAGGAGGGAACTGGAAAAAAAACTGAAAGGGAATATGTGGAACAAGAGAATACACGATATTAAGAAGACGAAAACTAACGTGGCTGAGTGGGAAGTGAATGAAATAGCATAATGGACTGACGTACAAAAAAAAATGTGTGTGCGGTACGTAAACAAAGAGTGACGGTGGTATAGGGGGAAAACAGGGACTAATTCGGGAAAAAAAAAATGGGGAAAGAATCAGGTTACTCGTGAAATGTGATTGTGTGAAAGCGTATGTTTTTGGCTTCCTGTTCGCAGCTCAAAGCCACATGTATATTTCCACTGAATTATGCTGCGTTGAGGGTTTGTCGCTACCAATCAGGTTGACTTAGGCAGGCAGATAGATAGATAGATAGATAGATTAACTGATTGATAGATGGATGGATAGACAGACAGACAGATACATACATACATACATACATACATACATACATACATACATACATACATACATAGACAAGCAGACCAGCATGAAGAAAGACAGACAGACAGACAGACAGAGAGAGAGAGAGAGAGAGAGAGAGAGAGAGAGAGAGAGAGAGAGAGAGAGAGAGAGAGAGAGAGAGAATGTGTGCGTGTGGTTGTGTGTGTGTGTGTGTGTGTGTGTGTGTGTGTGTGTGTGTGTGTGTGTGTGTAATTGACATTTAATAATCAGGATGCTAATGCCAAGTCAATAAGTCAACATAAAACTTTAAAAAAATATTAGGTAAGGTTACATAAG
Organism: Callinectes sapidus; assembly: GCA_020233015.1. Classification (NCBI taxonomy): domain Eukaryota; kingdom Metazoa; phylum Arthropoda; class Malacostraca; order Decapoda; family Portunidae; genus Callinectes; species Callinectes sapidus. Next base: position 10,948,927 of record CM035186.1, on the reverse strand, counting down.
GGTAAAAGATTAACAAGGCTTGGTACATTTTACACAGAAACTGCCTTGTGTTACGGTAAACCCTGATGACTTCCTGCAGCTTCATTTAATGGTGAATGTAGATGAACGTTTTGCACCTTTTGGACCTTCAGCATCTTCTGATCTTTCTATGGGGTCGCTGTTCTTCGCTAGTCTTTCCCATCCTGCTCTGTCTCTCGTCTGCTCTTCTCTTCAACCTTTTTCTTGCATATCATCGTAAATATCATCTTTCAACTTATCCTCCATCTAAGTTCTGGTCTCCCTCTTCCTCTATGACTATGACAAGGACCACCACTGTACCACAATGAAAAGAAACAATGAAAAGATATAGACCTTTACTATTGCCGTCTCTGTTCTGGTAACATTATATTCCCCATCGTATTTATCTGAACTGAATAATTTAACAGCTCGCCTATGAATTACATTCGTATTCGTAAATAATTATCGGTATGGAGTCTCTGGTTCCGAAGTAATTAAATACATTTCTCAAACTATTAATTCCCGCATCAAGCATTGGAAAAGTTTGGTTTTTCGTTAATAGCCAATGATAACCAGGCTTTTTTATATTCCCGCTATGAACACAACTGATTTGAAATGCCAAGGATAATCGTTTCACAAGGACGAAAGTTTGATTTAAATTGTGCAGCTTCATTAGAGTGCCCATGTTTTTAAGATGAATTTTAAGAACATGTCCTTTATATCTATTCTCTCGCTCTTCCTTTATATATATATATTCTCTCTCTCTCTCTCTCTCTCTCTCTCTCTCTCTCTCTCTCTCTCTCTCTCTCTCTCTCTCTCTCTCTCTCTCTCGTGAATTGAAGGGTAATTTCATGTTTTCTCGTTATACAACACTCTGTAAAGAGTCGAGTAGGAAGCAGATAAACAAATTTTCACATTTTCTTGTTTCTCTTTGGCATATTTCCACTCTTATGAAGCAATGATATCTGCGAAAGGAACGATATGAATTTGTAACGCTAACACTTTGTTTTTAATCAAGACAAAGCATTCCTGCCTCCTGCCGCTCAGAATGAGACTCCGTGTAGTTCTAAGGAGTATGTTAATTACATTTATTTAATTTTTTTTCATCTTGGTGTGGAGTTAGGCGTGGAGGCAGTATTGTGCGAGTGTCAGGTGGGCTGCGGTAAATGCTGGGTGTAGAGTTGAAGAGGCCATTGCGGGTAGATTATTAGCTCTTGTGGAGCTTCAGCTGTGCGAGGATGAGGCGAACGCTGCGGGGCTGAGCGGCCAGGGGGTGTTGGGAGACGTTTGAGGGGAGACCAGCAACCAGCATCCTTCCGCACACCTCTTGTTAGGTTAAGGGCCATGGAGGGGGATGTATTGAAGTTTATAGTTTATACAATGGTATCTCAAATTTCCTTTATAAGTGACGTAGAAATTGGTGTACACTCTACGTGTGTACATTTGCTTGATAATACACACACACACACACACACACACACACACACACACACACACACACACACACATGTATAGATACTTAGGTACATAAAAAAATAGATAGGCAGAAAGATACATGGAAAGATAGACAGATGAAGGTCAGAGCTGCTACACAAAGTTGGCTTGCAATGTTGTCATGTCAAACAACTATTTTTCTTCTTTCGTTTGTTTATTTCTGGGATGGAAAAATAAGCTAAAAAAGATACAACACGCCCTGTAAAATAAAGAAGAATACAAAAATTTTGTTATTACACTATGGAAATAAAAAAAATATATATAAAAAAGTTATGACAACATTTTATGGTGGGAGGAGCTGAGGGAGGAGGCTGATCCAGTGGTGGAAGTAAACTGTATGGGAAGTTCAGAATTTGTGTTGTGTGTTATATTTATGTGTAACGCAGGTCAAGGCGAGGCGAGGCGAGGGAGTGTATTGAGTGTGCGTGGAACTGTAAGGGAAAGAGTGAGGGTCGAGTGAGGGGATGTCAGAATCCCTTGGTTATCAAATGTTTAAATTGATTGCACACTGGAGTTTTGGAGACTGAATTAAGAGTCAGGAGTTGCATGAACACAGTGGAAAATTTGCTGGTTGCATTGTTAGTTATATGATTGCGGGTTATTCACTGATTGTGCTTTATGTGATCCACGGCCATTAAGGCATACACTGGTACAGCATAGTTTCCTTATTGATAACTTTTATACCTCACTAATACAAACCAAACACCATTACCTGCCTGTTATCTTTACCAAGTGATTACTTAACGAATAACACAGTAGGAGGATATTAGTTTGCTTGTGTTTCATTGGTGTGCTCATATACCCGTGTACCGGTGTGAGGTCTTCTCAGAAGGCTTTTACTCACTGTCCACTGACAACACTAACACATCTTTACCTAAAGGTTGATATTGAACTCCGTGTCATTCCAGATAAACTATACTGGTGTCAGATCCAACAGTGGTGCAAGGTCAAAGTGATTAAGGGAAAACTCATTTACTACAGTTAACGCAAATGGTAACTGGAATGTAACTCGAAATCTCAATCTATAGGTGAATAGTTGAAAGATCAATGAAACTGAGCCATTGATGTTTAGCGAGGGTCTGGTGTGTCCAGCGTGGCAGAGTGCGATCGTTTCTCGTTTTTTCCCGTTCTTTTTCACTTGAAGTACTTGCTTTTTTTATCACATGTTTTGTGTTTCGATTATTTCATTCATTATTTCTTGAATTTGTGAGCACTTAGTCCACGTGATTAATTTGCATCCAATTAGAAGAGAACATCGTTGTAATTTCCACCCAAATGAACAAGTAACATTTATGTGCACCGCCTTGACTGCCAGTGATCGCTGAAACATTGCAACAGCCATCAGTGCTGCACTATTTATTCAACATTGCACAGCCAAGTATGGACGAGAACATGGTGTGTGTATACGTACATATGTAAAGGTAACAAAGCTTTCCTTCAGTGTCAATTAGAAGCTGCAATACAGTACGCAGGAAGTTTCGGATTCAGAGGCAGAGTTAACAAGAACACTTTCTATGCTCCTCCCATCCTCGGAGAAAAGTTGAAATTGGTTCTTACATAAACATGAGTTTTCCCTCAACGTGCATGTGCAAGGAAGTCTCTGATATTCATTCGACAGTCATATGAAGTGAGTCTCCCTGCAACCACTGCCAGAATACTGCGAACTAAACATTTTGATAACAGCTGCGCTTTAAAGTCAAAGGGACACACACACACACACACACACACACACACACAATCTATGAATACACACCAGGCTATCTTCCCCGACACTAAGTGGTATTTACTCTTTTTCAGACTAAGATGGCGGTGCAAAGGACATGAACAGGATATTCTGAGCCACCAGATTAAATGACATTCACAGTTAGGCTCCAACTGGACAATAATTCAAGGAAGTTTCTGACCATCGCCAAAATATGCCAATTAGTGAAGATGTGAATCCAGTAACCAGTTGTAGATATGAACTTGTTAGCTACGTGTTTCGATCCCAACTCGATTTTTGTACTCAGATGTTCACAAACCAAATTATCTGATTGTTGCAGAAGAATACTATGCCATTTTTTATGTGAGTCTTCAACGCTTGTATTGATAGCGTTAAAGTGATCAGTTTCGGAAATATATAATCTGGCGATACGTGATAGAAATACAAAACAATTAGCGTTGATGGAAACTTAAAGAGAATGTGAAAAATATTCCACTAGTTATTACAATTCAACTTATTCAAAACAACATCAGAACCAGAACACAGCGGTGTATTTTTTGCATCATTGAGCAGAATCAAAGAGAATTTTTTTCAGACAAATGAAGTTTATTTACAGTTCTATTTTCATGTGTGTGTGTGTGTGTGTGTGTGTGTGTGTGTGTGTGTGTGTGTGTGTGTGTGTGTGTGTGTATGTGTGTGTGTGTGTGTGTGTGTGATATCGATGCAGCAAGTACCTATTGTTGCTCGGATTCACACTTATTGTAGGCAGACAAACCTTTGTCCTTGAATTGATGCTCAGCCTGGTTGGGAACCTTGAGACATTAATATTAAATTAAATGGACCGAAGCGAACAGTGTCTTGCAAATGGAGTCGGGGACGTCATCCGTTCAGCTGCTTTATCTTCTTCTTAAGACTAATATATATTAATGTTTTATAGCCTGGCGGACTCGTATCTAGGGAAGGATAGTGAACTGGACCACAAGGGTCAAGGTGTATTGATAACATGTTCATTCCGAGTATAAGAGGATAGACTTGATGCGATATTTTTTCTTGCCTGCTTTCATCTTTCCCCGCTTGACAACTTCCTCATCATGTATTGGTAAATGGGAGTGCCTCTGTGATCTGATAAGAGCATTCTGGTGCCTCGGAGTGCCTTCACTCAGGGGTTCAGGCACGCGACTCGATGAATACTCTTACATATGCAACACTAGTTTTCCTATTAAATAAATTGCCTCTCTTCTGTTGCCTTACTAATATGATTAGGGAAAAAAATGTTATTTCTATGATCAGAACAAGTGAGCAATGAATTGTAAAGGTGTGTGCAGAGGGTCTTGTATTAAATAACATAAATGCCATTAATGCACACCAACCAGAGAAGTACTTGAACTGTAGCAAAAATAGTGACATCTTAAACAGTTTATGTCATACTTATTATAAAATAAATGGTAAAGAGGGCTTAGTATATGTCTTGAACGAATACATCAACTTGTAAAATACATTATAAAAACAATAAAAGCGCAAGATGAATAAGTTATCTTAAGAGGAGAAGTTTGATGAAAATAATTAATATGAAGAAAACCAGAAAAGAGAAAATACGTATGTTGCAGTATCTGAGGAGGAAAGGTACCTGTCTGACAAAAAATACTAAAGAAAACCAAAGGAGAATACAATAATGTCATGAGAAGGAAAAACTGCGCAGGAAATGAGTACTACGGGAGGATATAACGTTGATAAAAGAAAAGAGCCATGGAAATTAATGCTGAAGTAAGGGAAAGACAGAATTCAGTGACATGTGATGAGATATGAGAACAAATATGCGATAAAATGGGAGTTTAATTCAATCTAAGAAGGAAAGGTCGCCTGAAAATAAATGTGACAACGTTGAAGGAGAGACACTGGAAAGCAAGACCAGTGTTTGGAGTGGCGTGTGGAGAGACAAAGTTTGAGGTGAGGGTTAGGTTGCATCAAAGGCTGGCGAGCAGGCAGTTCCTCTTCGTTACTGTGTGATGGATGTTCTGAGTTCTGAAATCAGAGCTGTAGAACGGGTGGGAAATGCTTTTTGCACATGATTGTAGTTGACACACAGAAAGAGGTACAGGCGGGAGCAGTGCAGCGGTAGGAGAGGCTAGAGAGGGTAGCTGTGAAAACAAACGCCCACACTTCAAGAAGAAATGGTGGACAGTGACGTGCAAGCTACAGGTGCAAGAGTAGATGGGTAATACAGAACAGGAATAATTTAAGTACCTGCGCTGAGAGTTAAATTGAGGATGATGTGAAGTGAGGGAGTGAGATAGAATCAGGCAGGTGGAGTAAAGTAAGAATGGAATGCCATAAATTAATGAAAACTACTTACGATTTCTTGTCTTTATTTAACATTTCGAGTGCGTCCTTGGAAGAAAGATTCAGCCATCTGTCACTCTGGGAAAGGCTGCACATTGGCTAATTGGATTTTTTTCCATTAATTCCATCTGACCTTCCAGAGAACATCTAGACACTGAGAAACTAAGAAATAAAGAGTCTTTTTTTATCAGGAACGTCGCCTGTCTTAAGCTTCTTAGAGAACAACAATTAGGAGAACTTATTTTGTTGTTTCTAGTTCTCGGGCATTAAGTTTTTTTTTACGGCAGAAAATAAGGGTGATGATAGCGAAGAAAAGAAAAAGAAAAAGTAGAACGAGGAGCGAAAAATGTCTACAGAATAATCTACGGCCAGTCTCCACAAAAGGTGTACTGTACATTGCGTGTGGAATGTTAATGAGTGGAGTTGAAGTACGAGTATACCTTTATATGGCCACATGCCGGTGTGCTGCGCGCCACTCACTCAAGGTGTCACGTTCGCAGAAAAGGTTGCCTGTAAAAAATATCTTAATACAATTTCAAGCCTTCCCGCCCCAAAAAGCTTGATAGAATGCTGAAAACAAAGAAGACAGACGCCACATGAAGGACAATGACACTAAGTTAGTTATGAAAATACAAAGCTCAGTATGAATATATAAAAAATGCCACTCTGAAAAGTCTCGTATTCCTTGTGGGGTCAAAAGAGAGACCCAAGATAAGATTCCGCCGACAGTAATTCACCTCACTAAGTTGGTGAGAAGTTCAGCATTAAAAACAAAATTAATAGACAAAACTAACAAATTAAAAAGTTTCGCTCATGTCGCAACATTCCACTAATTGCAAATTGCTATAAGTTTCTGAGCATCATCCATTTCTTTACTCGTTCCTTCTTTCCACGGCCATCTTTGCTTCCCTCCACGTCTTTGTCTTCCTCCACCACTCTCCTCTCGTCCTGGCCAATTTGTTTTCTCCCTCACTCCCTAATCGCTTCCCTCCATGCTGTATTTCGTCATCTCAACCTTTTATTTTACGGATTAATTCTATCTTACAAAGGCGAGAGCTGAATTCTGTAAGCAAACACTGAAGATGATTTTCCCCGAAGCAATTATAGTAAGGAGGTTTGTGTATTCTTTTCATAGTTATAATATCATGTGGGTTGTTTTGTTTTTGCACTTATTTTTCATCTTTGTCTTTCCTTCATGTGCATTGTAATTTTGTTCAGTAAATATCGAGAATGATGTAAATATTATGCGTACAGAAAGGGTCGTTGACAAACATAAAATGCCAGTGAATTGTTTAGTTCTCTGACTCTAAATGCCGCTAGCACTGCATTATTATTTTTATTATTGTTGTTTTTACGTTATTTCCATTATTATTATTATTATTATTATTATTATTATTATTATTATTATTATTATTATTATTATTATCATTATTATTATTATTGTTGTTGTTTTTCTATTGCCGTTAGTATTACAACTATTATGTCTACTGTTTATTATGCTATTGTTGCTACTAAAACTAACTGTAATAATAATAATGATAACAACAACAACAACAACAACAAAAACAACAACAACAACAACAACAACAACAACAACAACAACAACAACAACAACAACAACAGTAGCAGCAGTAGCAGCAGCAGCAGCAGCAGCAGCAGCAGCAGTAGCAGCAATTTGAAGACAATTGTACCAAGGCGGCGACGATAGGGACGTCTGCTGCTGCCGCCGCCGCTGCTGCTGCTGCTGCTGAAACTCTTATTGTTACTGCTGCGTAATATTTCACACCGATATTATCTACTTCTGTATTTGTCGAGGCTGGAGCACGCTTTCCCTTGGCGCCCGGACGTTGCACTTCCAAAAAGACCAAAAGGCAGGAAAAGGCAGGAAAAATTATGTCAGTGTGCAGCAGAATTCGGTGCAGGTGCTTTCTCTAACTGATAAAAGCATACCTGTCTCCTTCCCTTACCTCTAGCGCAGCACCCTCAGCCTGACGCGTGCTTTGTTAAGGAGGAAGAGGAGCTTGGGAAGTAAGGTGGAGGTGGCAATGGGCGACGCTTGAAATAATAGGATGATAAGATGATGCGGAGGAGTTAAAAGAGCAGCTGATGAAAACTTTAAGGTGGGTGTGCAGAGGAGATATGAGGAAATTGATAGATAACGGATGGAAATGAAGGACATTGACAAAAGAAAAAAAGATGAAGGAAACAGGACAGGCTAGAATAACAAAAGATAAGATGTCGTGAAAAAGTCGAGGGGCATCAGAAGTGGTGACGAGAAGTACGTACGAATTAAAAACAATAGATAACGGATTTATATTGATATCATTTTCCAAAGAAATGTAGGAAATGTAATAAGGTTATTGGAGTAAGATGATATACTGGGTAAGGTCTTAAAATGGATAAAAATAGAATTCCAATAGCTGAAGATTGGAAAGAAATATAAATGGTGAAGTGTCAAGAAAGTGAAAGGCAAACGTGATGGCAACAAGCTGAATGGGCGACTGATGATGATTACAAAGCAGTGGTTCGAGATTAGTAATGTGAGAATGAATTGATCACCGTTGAAAAGAAGAGTAACGATAGAGAACAGTTGATAAAAGACTCTCTCTACTTTACTTGCTTCAAACATTTCTAGAACAAGGCTCTGATTATCTTGATATTTTGTTTTTTAATTGTATTTAATATGTATTTGTTTATAATAAATATTGACCTAATGTAAGCCGTTGGTGGGCAATACTGCACAAGCTCTTCTACCAGAGGCTTAGGTGACTGTCTCCTCTACTTTTTGCCTCACCCTTAGAGAGACAAGAAAATTTGTAACGTGTAGCCTTTCCTGAGGTTCATATTGCTTCACTGAACTCCCACAGGGCAATGGCCGTCGAAAACGTGCTCCTGAAAATCATGTGGATGCTCTTCTACCACTCGACGGTCGTCTGAAAAATTACCAGCTTCTGGCAGTACTCGAACTCAGGTTGCAGAGGTCACCATGTCCGAGCGCTGACATTTCAACAATAAGGGTGAAAGCCAACGTCGTTATGATCACCGCCGTCACGCAGAAAATTATGAGACTTCCATCATCTTCCAATGCTCGGAGAATTGCCGAGGTACGGATTTTCTGAGTCCTTTGTCAACAAGATAATGAGTGAAGTTAATGATGTTTACAAGATGATGAGTAAAGTCATTGATATAAATCAAAGGAGCACAACTGTTACTCAGACGCTGTCAGGACAACAAGACGCTGGAGAAAGTGATAAAGAGGCCAACAATATCAATGACCACACCACCTAGGGAAGTTAGTGTCATTCATATGCCATCCATCATCGTAATACACAAGGTTTTCTGCAGCGGCTTGTGTGGGTCAGATTGTGCGGAAAAGGAAATCTGCCTCAAGCAAAGAAACTTCACTAAAAGTCAAGCACCCGGAGAGAAACTTTCCAAGATTCCTACAGACGAGAAGAATTTAACCAAGGTCAGACACTTGATAGGAGGAACGACAGGTGGTTGTGCGAGGACCCCAGACGACTTGGCTAGGCTCAGGGACACTTCCTAGCGCTCCGGGACAGGCATGACAGTTGACGGTCCGTAACATCATCATTTTCAGAAAGAGAAACTTCGTGCCTCGATTTCTATTTATTTTTTTACTTTTTAATTTTTTTAACTACTTTTGAGGCCTCCAGTATCGCACAAGTGTACATTAGGCTTCCTACTTGATAAAGCAGTTTTCTTACCTTTAATACTGACGAAAGTGACATCTGCCATTCTTTTTCATGGCGGCTGCGACTGGCTAAAGCTGCCTCTGACGTTAGCCTGCCTTCTTTCTGTCCCTCTCCATCCTTCCCTCTCAGTCCCTCCTCCCCATCTCCATGCTCTTCATATCTCCTTCACCCCTCCTCTCTCTCTCTCTCTCTCTTCATCCTCTCTCCCTCTCTCTCTCTCTCTCTCTCTCTCTCTCTCTCTCTCTCTCTCTCTCTCTCTCTCTCTCTCTCTCTCTCTCTCTCTCTCTTTGACAGGTTTAGAGTTAAGATTTCAGGCCTCAGCACCAATACTCTTATACCCTTATCGTAATAGTTGGCAATATTACATTACTTTGTTTAAAATCACCTGTTGGCGTGGACCTGCAGTTAGATTTAGATGTTATCCCAATACAGCAACGACACACACACACACACACACACACACACACACACACACACACACACACACACACACGCACACACACACACACACACACACACACACACACACACATATACGCAACGCAATGTTTCTGCTCGGTTCACTAACTCTTCCCTGAGTCCTCCTCTGGAACATGACTCTCCACGCACTTCTCCTCCACTCCACTACCTCCTTCAACGCATTCTGACGATTCTTTCTCGCATTTTCACTCGTTTTGCGTCCGTGTGGAATGTTTCCGTGGATCTCTGCCTTGTGCATTTCTTTTATTCTCTACTTTTTTATTGATTGTTATTCCATGCTGTCCCAGAGAAATCATAAAGCTATAAATACGAATAAGCAGAGAGAGAGAGAGAGAGAGAGAGAGAGAGAGAGAGAGAGAGAGAGAGAGAGAGAGAGAGAGAGAGAGAGAGAGAGAGAGAGAGACGTAATAAGCAAAACTAAGCGGTGATTATAGCTAGTAGTTAGTGGTCATTATCGTGTGATAGTAGAGGCAAGTAAAGATCATGGATGCATTAACCCTTCTAATGAGTTTGTCTATAACATACACTCACCGCGGAGGATGAGACGCTCGGCCTTCCAGTTAACAAGCCTTGACCTAACGATTCTGAACCCATTATCTCCTGAAATACTGGCGTGCATGTTAATCAGGGAGGAATATACTGTGTCTTAATTATTGTCAATGCTGAACAATCTGGAATCTTAACTCTTTAACCCCTTCAGTACAATGACGCGTTTTCATATTCATTCTGGTTACTATTCAGCGGTTTTATTCGGCTTCAGAAACTTATGCAGGGATTGAAACGGTGAAGACTCTGGCCATTAATCTTCTGACCTCCATAGGCCCCTCCTAATGTCAACAAAATCCTCCAGTCACATCCCAAACTCGTGGTAAAAATGCTTTCCAGTACTGAAGGGGTTAACTGCTGTAGTCTTTCTTTGCTAAAATTTGGAGCATTATACGAGTAAAAATCTGTTTGCATGGATACACAGGGAAAAACTTAAATGTAAAATGTTCTGTTCCTCCTCCTCCTCCTCCTCCTCCTCCTCCTCCTCCTCCTCCTCCTCCTCCTCCTCCTCCTCCCCCTCCTCCTCCTCTTCCCCTTCTTCCTCCTTCCTTTCCTCCTCTTCCTCTTCCTTTTATATTTTTTTTCGGAGTCATTGCATTACCATTCCACATTATTTTTTGTATTTATTTGTTTTCTTATGTAATAGGAGAAGGATCAAGAGCACAAAAATCCGATTGAAAAAAGGCACTGAGATGCTGGTCCTTTAATAATTGTAACATAAATGAAGTTCTTTATTATTTTTGTTTATACCTTATCGGGTTTATTCCCCTTTCTCCATTTCTTTCATCCATTACTTTTATTCTTCCTGACAACCATCACCTGAGTCCCGCCACCTGCCACTCATTGCCTTGTGTCACCCATCCGCCCCACTGCATCCCGGCACCAGTGGTTCCCTGTTCCTCTTAATAACCCGGAGTGAAGTGGAGCCAAACGGAGACGCTGCTTTCATTCTTTTGGTAACCGAACCCAAACGTTTATTTTCACTACAGCCAACATTCCTCTCTCCCTTTCACCTCTCCTCCTCGTACTGCGCTCTTCCCCACATTTCCACGTTCATTTTTACCTTCCATTTCTCTCCCTTTTTATACTTCTCTCCTCCGTACACCCCCAGTTTCTTTTTTTCTTCTTCTTTTTTTCCAGTTTCGAATGTCTGGTCTTTAATGGACTTTTTTTCTTGGTGTTGTTGTCTATTTTACAAGGGTATCTTTTTGTATCTCAATATTCCTGCTATTTCGGCTTCTTTTCCACCCGTTTGTTTCGTCTGTTTAGTTTTCCCCTAAAGCCATGAATGTTCTGTGGTATTTTTTGTATCATATATTTTTTTTTTCGGTACTTCTTTAGTGTGTAGCAGTCATTAGTCTCTTAAAGAAGGTATGATGTATCTATGGTGAAGGTATGAGTCATTATAGATACTTGCTAATCCCTCGGTGAGCAACCCTTCAGACAGTTAACATTGATGCGTCCCCACTCAGACCCTAAGCCCTGGAGATTAGCGGCCTCAGGTAGCATGACAGGACCACAAGGACCAGAAGAGAGGCAGAAGAGTCTATATTCTATTCATTTTGAAGGTAGTGGCAGTTATACTGATGAAAAAATACTTTTCCTCTAATTCACTGGCTTTTTTTTTTCTTTAAATGAGTTTAATAATCATGACAAGAAACACAAATGAGTTCCTTATTCCTGACCAGAAAAAAAGAGAGTTTTGCCGGCACCTGCTAGCACGCACACACACACACACACACACACACACACACACACACACACACACACACACACACACACACACACACACACACACACACACACACACACAAGTAGCAGTGCACCAACTTTCTTTCTGTTTTATCATTCAGTAGTAGTGTTAGCATTAATAGTTTTTCTTCCTCCTCCTCCTGCTCCTCCTCCTCCTGCTCCTCCTCCTCTTCCTCTTCCTCTTCCTCTTCCTCTTCCTCTTCCTCTTCCTCCTCCTCCTCCTCCTCCTCCTCCTCCTCCTCCTCCTCCTCCTCCTCCTTTTCTTCCTCCTCTTGAAGAAATCATGGAGTATTTTCTGCAGGCGGTGTCGGTGGCATCACTTCAGGTGTGAATTCTCACGTAGCAAGCATCGCAAGCGTCCGTCCGTGGCATCGCGTGTGTAGCATAGCATCGCTCCTGGTGTGTATTCTCCTGAAGTCAGTTATTGAGTCAGTAAGCTCATCAGAAATCCACAAAACCTAAGGACTCTTGTGTCTGACGATACTGTGATTTAAATGCGTGAAACTTCATGGTGTCTTTGTTTAAATCTCGTTCGAATTTCTGTGGGACTTAGAGGAAACAGGCACTAATTATGTTACTGGACGTGAACGCGGCCTTATCAAGTTGCAGAGAGTTCAATAGCAGGTCGTGAGCGCACATCACACACACCGATTAGCAATTACCTTGCCGGCACACGAAGCAATATAACTCTGATGACGGTTGCAACTGTGCATGTTCACTCTCCCTCGCTAAAGCAAAATCACCCGATCACCTCTGTCTCGTCATCAGGAAAACTGTCTTTTACTGCCGTACTACTCTCGGGACTTGCCAGGATCCCGCAGCTCCAACTTTTAAACTCAACTTACGTTGCAGGCATCGGCCGCAGTCCCGCTTTCAGCCTCACCGCAGACTCGCTTAGGGAACGGCTGCATCGATTGGTAGGTCAGCATCCACTGCCACAGCCTCACTCGAGCGTGGTGTGTCGAATACTCGTAATGCTGCTCACTGCACTGGGGCTCGACTGGAAGATGTAGTGACTATAAGTGACTATATTGGCCAGGCTGTGCTAGCCGTGAGGGATTCATATACTAGAAGATTCCCGTGGGATAAACGAAGAGAAAGTAATGAGAGTCGTTCAGTGCGAGTCAGATGAAGAAGCTGAAATCGTTATTTGATATTGCCATCTAGCAAATCTTTTCTTCTCTTTAATTGTCAGAAATAGAATGCTGAATTAGTAACATGAAAAGTTATCTATGTATGATATATTTATAAAAATTTATAAAATTATATTCATTCCACAGTATCATGAAAATACTCTGAAAGACCAGATTATTTAAATAAACTTAGTATCCAGTGTTCATGCTGGAAATTGTGTTGAATTTTTCCAACAATAATATCACCTTACACATTCCTTGTACAAAATTAAAAATACTTTATTTGAACTGCATTACGACAAGAACTTAATTTTTCATAAATATTAATTATTTTTCATGACCAGCGAATGTAAGTATATTCGAAATAAGAAGATTTAAACTATTAAATCGTACCACATTATGAGGTGAATGTAGTCTGGGTATAAAACGGGGGAGTCTTGACAGCAGTTCGCAGGATTCAGATTACGATGGCAGAGTAACTGTCAAGACCAAATGGAACATTGTTGGACTGAGAGTTGCGTGGGCAGGAGGGAGTGCTTTCTCAGCTTCAAAGGAACAGTCACATATTTTACCAGAAAGGCAAACAGTAATTCCAGTAAGACAGGTTTCTCGGTGGATAAGGAACTCACTTTTGATTCATAATGTAGAAGTGCATGAAATGTAATGACTTCAATACTTGCAAGACTTCCCGTATTACCATCATAGACTCCTCGGGTTTCATATTGCAGTTCTTAAATATTTACTGATGAAGCCCTGGCAACTACTGTACTTAGCGTTTTTAAACTTTTTAACGTTTTCGCAGTGTATTTTTCATCAAATCTCAAAATTACTCGTACGTTTAAACATTGTTAGTCAAAATATTTAGAACTAATATTCAAAATGAGATATTATTGTATTGTATATATATATATATATATATATATATATATATATATA
>CM035186.1:10887166-10907256 GCA_020233015.1 Callinectes sapidus | reverse complement strand
GTGTGTGTGTGTGTTTTAAGGTGTATGTTTTGTTACAATTAGAACCTCAAGTAAAAACTATATGGCTATTGTGTCTGTCCGGGAATAATCATATAGGGCACCGCCATTGCCTCTGTAAGTAACGTATGTATGTTCTAACCTGCTTCATGGGACGAGGACACCCCAAACAGCTGATGTGGGAGGTGCTGCTGCTGTTGCTGCTGCGGCGTTAGTTGTGTCTGTGGCGGTTGCTGCGGTGTAAGTTGTTGCTGTGGTTGTTGCTGCTGCTGTTGTTGCTGCTGCTGCTGTTGTTGGAGAGAGAGTGCTTCTTTGGCCAGTTCCTCACAGTCAGGTCTCATCATGGTCATTAGCTTCTCCTCCGCTGAACTCTTCCTCTCTCCACCTCCCTGACCTTCCTCATCATCCTCACTGTCTTCGTTCTTGTTTCCCTCAGCACCGCCCCTTGGAGAAGCCCTGGCTCGGCACCTTAGCTTTGTAGCCACGATGATCACGGTGAGGGTGAGCACGAAGGCCGCCAACACTCCTATGAAGAGAGCGAGAAGAGGAGAGGCGCCTTGGCTAGGTCCCGCGGCGCCCGAGTCTGGAGAGATGAGAGGAAAGGGATGAGGGCCCGAGGGATGCGGTGAGGAAAGTGTAGACTTACCTTAACCTTTGTGGGGAGAGAAGAGGAGGAGGATTGTGTGGTCAGGCAGGGAAAGAAGAAACAAAAGGCACTGGACTGTTACGTAAGGAGATGTTGCACGGCGACAGGACAGGAAAGGGAATAGGAGGAGGCAGTTATCCTTTTAATATATTTCCTCCTAGCACATAGCGAGAGAAGACAGCTGTGACTTACAATATCCCAATCTTTCAACGCAGCGAAGAGACAAGTTTTGCATTCAGCTGAGTGGAGAATGACAGAGGGAGGGAGAAATGAAATCTTTACCGTCTTCTCCCTGTCTTAGGAAAACGTGGAGGAATCACAAAAAAATTCTGACTGAGAGAGGGGAGGGGGGAGAGGGGGGGAAGTCAACGGCTTACTTTCGCAGAGAAACAAACTCATCAGCGAAGAGTGGCGGTTGGAGCACATAAATATTGCCCCACAAGAAATGAATCATGGAGGCCACGCATCGGCCCCTCGTTATTCTTACAGAGTTTCAGGTTAGGTGGGCAGGTGTCGGAGGTCTGTGATGAATTGGGAGGGAGAGAGAAAAGGGAGGACATACGGAAAGGGAGATAGGAAGGGAGATTCATTGGGAGGACGCACTGGCAGGGAGAGAAGGAGAAAGAGAAGAGAGTTACGAAGGAGCGGGCGAAACTTTAGAAATGAGATTGAATAAAGCCTCCAAAGAAGAAAAATCCTTCTGGAGGTGACAGGTGCTCGGGGTGACACTAACGGATGAGACGAAAGAAAACAAAAGTACAAACTGTCACCAATAATTAATGTAGAAACTCACACAGCCTGCATCCTGTCAAAGAAAGTAAGTTTTCTTGGTGAAAACTAAGAAAACAAACGCGAGTTTCTGCACCAGAACTCTCGAAAACTGTCTAGCAACTTCAGCGAGAGTTACTCTGTTTCATATTCAAAGAAAATAATTGAAGATATTTCAGAGTCAAGACGATTCTTTTTTTAATATATACAAGTTGCCCTGCGAGAAATGAGCAGAAGTTTCTTTTCGATGTAATACGAAGAAGCATCATTCTTGGAAGGCTTACGGAATTTATAGCAATTTTTTATGCTTCACAACTGTGTGTGTGTGTTAAACAAGAAGCCAAAAAACTATTTTGAATGGGTACATAGCATCAGAGTGAGGCAATGGGTAGAGTTCCATGTGATGTGATTATAACACACCGTTGCGGGAACTACAGGTTTATGCCTTGATGGCGACAGGATGATTGAGTGGCCCACACTGGTATGGTCTGCATCCACCATAATTAATTCAATCCTATTTCACCATCGCCACAATTGTAAAAAATCAAAATAATAATGTACGAATATTGCTGTGGTCTTTCATATCAATGTTGGTCAGACGGTGGCCATCATGTGTCATCATGTCGGGTTAGCGACGCATCGTTTTAGTCACCCGACTCACAGATGACGTAATCCTAAGCCAACCCTCGGCCTGTGTGAATCCTCTTCCCTCCATTGAAACTGGCAGATCATTCACCATCACATACATCACTGTGGCTATACACCGTGATTGTATATACAATTAGACCCATTATAAACTATGAAGTTCTACCGCTATCATTAAGCGATAATCCGATGGACGGCTCCACCACCAAGCACAGCCACCGCATCACACCAACAGTCATGTAAATATATCATGGCAGTGCCAGCGATCACTTTCCATTATTGCAAGACCGCCATGTAAAATGAAAAAATCATGTTTGATATTTGATATCACCAGTGTCGATTAACATTGTTTTCACAATACGAAGTAATATTGTTAAAGCAGCAATGGTTTCATTCATAATTAAACCCACTTCAATAGTTGTCTCGAAAAGCAATAGTCTGTCAACACAAATAATTTGCAAATAAAGTTTAATATAGAATTACAGCCGAAAGAAATACCAGCAGTTCTGGGAAAGAAACAGTAACAAAGTAAACAATATACGCAGTCTCGTTCAAATTAGAACAAAGAAATATGCACAGACTCATTCCATATTACAACAAACCATTCACGAACCACCACGAACAGACAGACAGACTCAGCGCAACTCACCCATGCGATTCTCCGCCACTTTGAGAGAGAACCCGTCCAGCACGTAGGGTTCCGATCTGCCGCGGCTGTTGAACGAGAACACCTTCACCACATAGTCGAGCCCCGGAGCCAGACCACCGAGGGTAAACTGAGGCTGATCTGCCGTCACATTCGCCACCAGTCGTTGATCCCCTGGCTCGAGCACCTGGTGGAAGCAACGTGGGAATGCAAGGGGTTAATCAAGGGGAATTACAGGTGTGCGGTCAAAAATGTTGGTAGGAAAGGTAATGGTTTCGAAAATAGAAAGAAAAAAGATTGGAAATAAGTTGGAGGCTGAAAATAGGAAATTGAAGGAAACTTGATGGTATTGTCCATTAACGGAGAGAGAGAGAGAGAGAGAGAGAGAGAGAGAGAGAGAGAGAGAGAGAGAGAGAGAGAGAGAGAGAGAGAGAGAGAGAGAGAGAGAGAGAGAGATATAGAGAGAGAGAGAGAGAGAGAGAGAGAGAGAGAGAGAGAGAGAGAGAGAGAGAGAATCACACACACAAACACACACACACACACACTGACACTCACGGACACGAACAAATGGAAAAGACAGAGAGACAGACAGACAGACGGAGGGATGGAGGGACGGAGGGACAAACAGAGACACACCTACCTGGGCTATAAATCTCTGCCGCAGTCCGCCATCGAAGCCCGGCGTGCAGGTCACTCTGAGGGAAGACACCCGCTGCTCAACGACCTTGCAGCTCTCCACCCGCTCCGGCACACCTGTAATTCACACACTTGTAACGCTCACACACCTGCTGCGAATCCCTTATACCTGCAGCATTACACTAGGAACACCTGGCACGCACGCACACACACACACACACACGCACACACACACACACACACACACACACACACACACACACACACACACACACACACACACACACACACACACAACGACCATTACTTAAGAAATATTACTACAACACTACAGTCAGTTCATCCCATCCTCTCATATCGCCAGCCTCCTCCTCCCTCCTCTTCCTGCTCCTCCTCCTCCTCCTCCTCCTCCACTGTAATACTCAGAACGTACTGTTGCGTCGTAAATGCTTCTATCTGTCACTGTTAGTACTTTGCAATGGTGACTACTGCCACAGCAACAATTACTAATACTATTTTTCACTACCACTTCTATAGCTACCATTTCAGTACCACCGTTATCATTACTATCACTATTACTACTGTTGTTGCTACCGCTATTCACATTGATGTTTCTACTGCTGATCCTGGTGCTTCTGCTACTACAATACCAATACCACCACCATCACTACTGTTACAATTAATCAATACACTACACTAGCAAAAAAAACACTACAAAAAACCCTCCACTCTTACAGGAAAAAGGTAAACTAGGACCAGAATTCTACGTAGAAACCTCACAAAACTTTCCTTCCCCCTCCCATCACTCACTGCCTTCTCACTCATCACTCACTCTTTCCAATCACTCACTGTTGCCTTCTCACCTGCAGGGATGAGCAGAGTGGTGCAGGGGTGGCCGTTGGTGCCTTGCTTGTTCATGGCCCAGCAGAGCACAATCATCTTGGTGAGGGAGAGCGGTGTGTTGTAGGTGAGGCGGGAGGTGTTGCCCGACCATTCAAACTATGTGGAGAACGATGGTATGCAGGTGAGAATTAGAGAGAGAGAGAGAGAGAGAGAGAGAGAGAGAGAGAGAGAGAGAGAGAGAGAGAGAGAGAGAGAGAGAGGGAGAGGGAGAGAGAGAGAGAGAGAGAGTCAGACAACGCGAGTCGTAGATACGGGAAATACTTAGAAATATACTTCATTACATCCAATCATACGTTCCCAGCTTGCAGTCATAATAAAAATGTCACTTCCTTTCCGCCCTGCAGTAGTAAAATAAGCGCGGGTTATTATAGCAGCACGCTTTCCAGTTGACATTCATACTTATTTGTTATATAATCAGCCGTAATTATCAAAGTTTATCTCCTAAGGTGCTACTTTTCCTCGTCCCGCTGCGGCGTGACCGGGCTGTTTTGTTCGGTTAGCTCAGTCGACACGCGTAAATATTCTTCTCATCTTTAATAGTCTCCCCTTCCAAGAACAAGTATCGGTGCTTCCATACGAGTTAATGGATACTTGATATTTGCTATACGAAAGAGGAAAAGAGGACTATACATATACTATGCAGAAGAGGAAACGACATTATAGGAAGGGGAAGGAATAAATACTATACGAAAAGAACTATAAAATATGCAGAAAGAAAATGTACTATACTCTACGGAAGGAAAAATGCCTAGATGATTTACTGAAGGGAAAGGATTGACTAAAATACGAAGCGGAAAGCACTACATTTCACGTAATACACAGATGGAATACATGAGAAGCACAATGTTCACCACAGTAATGTCTTCACTTAAAAATAAAAATAAAAGCAAATATTTCATCAGTTATTTTGTGCACCAAGGAAAAAAAATCAATCAGTTATCGTCGTAATGAATGCCAGAATAATAATCCTTTCTGTCCTCTTTCAAAACATTTACTGTAAACTTGTATAATTATTGTATGATGTTGGGTTAGTCTATCTATGTCAGTGATATTCCACGATGCTTTTGACCTGAGTGAAGGAATTATAAAAGACTCGCCAGTGAACATAACAAGAAGCTGCCTTTTTGAAGAGATTTCATATCTTAACTGGTTTTATATAACGGTATGTGCTGTATTTTTTTATTCAAAGGAATCCATGACTCTCTCTCTCTCTCTCTCTCTCTCTCTCTCTCTCTCTCTCTCTCTCTCTCTCTCTCTCTCTCTCTCTCTCTCTCCCAGTACTCCTTGACAGTAAAGTGTGAAAAACAGTTTCTTTACATCTTCATAAGTAGCATTATCGTAAAGCGTCCTGACACACCTAATGTCCCTGATGACACTAAGTACTTGGGTTTGTGGGATTGGCTTAATGTCTGGGTACTCTTTCGCAGTAGTGGATGAAATAAATATGTGGGTTTAATGGTCGGGGGAAACGTTTTTGTAAAGTGTTCCCAGTGAGGCGAGACTCCCCCAGCCACATTACGTATAAAAGCGTGACATTTTACAACCATAGTACTTTTTTTTATGTGTGAAGAAAGAAAACGCGCTGCTTACTAAGTTAAAAGAGGATAAAGATCAATGGCGAGTGAAATAGAGGCAGAAAAGATAAATGCTAAGAGAAATATGTGCAAAAAAATATGCATACGACTATTACAAATCTTTCATATACAATACAGACGATAAAATAATAATGTTTATGCTCAGTAAATAAAAATTAAGTGAATATATTTCTGATCATAAATATTCAATGGCAATTATACGACTTTATCAGATTGAATTAGCATAGGAGTCTTCATTAAACTGAAAGACACGAGGCCAAAGATGCTACGTTGAGACAATACGCGTCGATGGTTAATGTAGCTGCATTGCCATCAACAACTATGATGTTAGGAGTAAGAAAATGTTGATACTCTGGAAGCAAACAAAACGTAAATTCGTGCTTTCTGAACTTAACGTGTACACATTCAGAGTATAATGATTATTTATGGGTTATATAACTTTTATATGCAGTAAACCAGTTAAATCTTTCCCCCTCTCGCATTTCCATGTAAATTACGTACTGTATTTTTCATTGTGGGCCTCGTAGTTTACAGCTTTTTGTTCGAATTAAAAGAAATAGTGATGCCGGTTCGGGAATAACTCGGTTTTCTTTCAGCAGTCAACAGTCCACCACCTCTTCTTGCCACGAAGTAGTAGTAGTAGTAGTAGTAGTAGTAGTAGTAGTAGTAGCAGTAGCAGTTAGTGTAATAGTTTACAAAGTCAATCATCGTCAAATTAATGAAATGAACTTATTTTCATTACGGACTGCATAATTGTGTACTGAATTGCGTTCCGTTACATTATCTTGCTTTACGGTACGCCATTATAAGAACGTGAGTAAACGTAACAAATATTACGGAAACAGTTCTTACATCGGCAAGTACATATAACATTACGGTCTGGGTACTCGAGCTGAATTGGTCTGATAAATGTAATGTCAACTCCGCCTTGTATTTATTTCTTTCTATTTTTGTTAAGGCAATCCTTAATTACGGTATTTGTTTTGTTTGTTTTCCGAGACCTGAGGGGCGGCGCGGGGCAGCTCTCTCCATCATTGTTAGCGAGCGATAACTCTATTAGAATCAATGAAAAGCTCGTAATCATCAGCGGCAACCGAGTCATATTTTATACATTGACCACAACTACTTTCAGGGGGAGAGAGAGAGAGAGAGAGAGAGAGAGAGAGAGAGAGAGAGAGAGAGAGAGAGAGAGAGAGAGAGAGAGAGAGAGAGAGAGAGAAGTAATAATAATAATTGCCGCATTGAAAGCTAAATTACTTTAATAGGTAATCATCCAACGGTTATTATATCGAATATAGGATTAATCTCTTTTCTGCCAGACTGCTTTTAACATATGATCCAAACCCAATAGAACAGAGACTGCATACTCCAACAAACCACGCGAGAAAAGGTGGAACAACAACTGTTATTACTGTACAGGACATTAACTTGAAAAGATAGCTTGGATAGTTAGGGGTACATAGTTTAGATTGTACAGAAAGGCTCACATAGAAAACGGAAGCTGGGATAGTTTAAATAGTATGAAACGTGTGTGGCATTTCACTACAGTCGCTTCAAACAGTGGTAAAGTAATGATGTCATCAGTGTGCGAACATCAACATGTAGTTATTTTTAATTCCTTCAGTATTGGGACATATTTTCTTTTATATATTTTGCTTATTATTTGTCACTTTTATACAGCTTCAGAAAATCAAGGGAGCGGGTTAAGATAGTACAGACTCCGGCCATTAATCCTCTGGCCACCATGCACCCTTCCTAATGTCAATAAAATCGTCTATCACACCCAAAACTTGTGGTAAAACAGCGCCCCATTACTGAAGGGGTCAATATTCAAATCAAATTAGTATTTTTGTTCTTGATTAGAAGATGACGTCAAGATGAAGAGAAGGAAGGGAACAGATAAACCGCTACCGGATGCCACTGAGTGCTCCACCTACCTTTGAGGCGCTTTTGTAGGGACAGTTGAACACCCTCTTTCTCTTTCACCCCCCCCCTCGCCCCCCCCCCTTCTCTCTCTCTCTCTCTCTCTCTCTCTCTCTCTCTCTCTCTCTCTCTCTCTCTCTCTCTCTCTCTCTCTCTCTCTCTCTCTCTCTCTCAGTAAAAGAGTAATGAAGTTCGTCATTCTCAATGGTCTATCAGTTTTTCTCGGCCCGCCCCGACAAAACTCTTACTCCGTACAAGGGCCTCATCCTTCCTACCACGAAAACTTTCTATTGGAACCTAAAGTAAAATGTGATTAGTTGATTCAACGGACACTGGCTATGAAGTCTGCCTTAATGCCAGACCTCTTAATGATAATTCCTACAGGCGGACATTGCATTTATAATTAGAAGGACAAAAAGGTCTAACATTAAGGTCGCGGCAGAATAATGGTCTGCCTTGCTAGTCTTCTTACCTCCACTAATTAAGTTAAGGCAAGATGTTATTAATATTTAGCGAGCGAGTTTTTATCGTGGTGCACCGGAGTCCTGCCTCTCTCGCCTTGCGTCTTGGCTGCTTCTCATTAATCCTTGAGTGTCGCGCTCCAGAATTAAGTGAAATAAACAACATCTTTTACAACAGACTCACCTCGCTCTTTGGCACTGCTTGCAGGCCGTCCTGAGTGCTGTTGAGAGACCAGGAGAAGCGGTCTGGCGGAGGGAAGGCGTCCACCGCACACACCACCGTCACATTCTCTCCCGGCGTCACCGTCACCACTTGCTCATCCACCTGACACCTCGGCGCATCTGTGGAAGGACAAAGGGAGAGGGAGATGCGATTAGAAAGCTGTGGAGTCTTGGACGAGATGGAGTAGAAACACTGCTATAGTTTATAGTCCCGTTTTCCTCTCCTCGAGTCACCAGGTTC
Organism: Callinectes sapidus; assembly: GCA_020233015.1. Lineage (NCBI taxonomy): Eukaryota > Metazoa > Arthropoda > Malacostraca > Decapoda > Portunidae > Callinectes > Callinectes sapidus. The sequence continues at coordinate 10,898,573 of CM035186.1, read as the reverse complement.
ATTGTTATTGTTTTCTCCTTTACATCATTCGTAAATTTTGGCAAAATGGAGAGATTTTCAAGTGACCTATTTTCCGGGGCGGGTTTTTGTTTCCTTAGCGATCAATAGTCCTGTGATGATGAGCAGCGTATTGCGAGTATTTTTTTTTTTTTTCTTTTTTCTGATGTATTGATTGTGTTGGTGAAAAAGAAGACTGATGAAATGCATATTCTTTTAGGGTCTTTCTTGAATTCTCCCTTTTCACGGCGTTGCGTCTTCCATGAATGAAATGAATACGAAAGTCCGAGAAAAGGATCAAAAGAAAGAAACAAAAACAAATAAAATACTGGCAGAACAAGAAAGGCGTTGAGGCATAAGAGCATCAAACAACACGCGAACCTTATACAAACACAGCCTGTGATGTGATCAAGAAAACACAATGGAGCGCTGCCCGATGGATACTCAGGGCTCCAGGTTCAGGAAATATTGGTGAGCAAATCAACGGAGTACCTGAGGCCGTGCTTTGGTCAACGGTAAGCATCTGGGCCAGTACTAATAGATTCTTAAGTATGTATCCCTTTCTGAGACGAACTTAGTCTTAAAATTCACCTAAGCTCCCGAAGTTCTTACTCTTTAGTCATGATCTCATTAGCAGCTTGAAATGAGATCACATTTAAAATACAAGACCAATTTGTGGAGGTAAAGATGGATTTTAAACCTAGAAATTTATCTAAGAAACAGTTACATGTTTAAGAATCTCTGCCCAGGCATAACCCAGCATTTTGGCTCACGGCTGTCAGCTAAGGAAGACACATGATTTGGCTGTGGTTGAACTCTATTATTCTACTCACTTGTTATTGTTATCTACTCACTTGCTAATTATTACAAACAGCAAGGATTTCCAATATTAATACCGTCAGTACTGGAATGCATTTTCATATTCATTTTGCTTATTATTCGGTGATTCTATACAGCTTTAGAAACTCGTATAGGCATTAAAACAGTACAGATTCTGGTCATTAATCCTCTGACCTCCATACACCCTTCCTAATGTCAAATAAAATCATATAATTATATCCATAACTCGAGGTGAAAATGTGTTCCATGCAGTAATGAAGGGATTAAGCAAACATTTCACATGACAAATTAAATCATATAAGCAATCAGTGCATCCTTCAATGATTTGCCATTATACTTTACATGTAAAACAAGGCGAAAAAGACAAAGTCATCATCTGAATAAGCTAATGGTAGAAATGGGATTGTTAAGAACATGAGTGTTGACCATCGTAAACTTCAAAAGGGAAAAGAAAAAAGAATAAACGTCATTAATATAGAAAATGTGCATCAGAACCTTTGTTGACTTAGGAGGCCACATTTATTTATATCCCTTTATTTACCCTTTTCTTCTCTTTGCCCTTCCTTTTTCTTTCCTCCTGGGACGAAATGATCACCATCATCTTAGGAATGAGGTCAAACATCCCAAATATCAGCGAGACGTGAGTGGCATCGCTCCCTCTCGCCCGTACCTTCTCTCTCTCTCTTTATCTCCTCCCCCCTCCTCGTATTTCTACTTTCCTCTCAGTACTTTTCTTCATACTTTCTTTCATTATTCATTCATTTTTTCCTCTTCTTTACTTTTTTTTTATTATCGGTCCATTGCGCCTATACCTTCTCTCTCTCCAACTATTTTCCCTTCTCATATTTGTACTTTCCTCTCAGTACTTTACTTCATACTTTCTTTCATTATTCATTCATTTTTTCCTCTTTTATTTACCTCTACTTTTTCATTATTTTCATTATCGGTTCATCGTGCCCATACCTTCTCTCTCTCTTCAACTCCTCTCCCCTCCTCATATTTGTACTTTCCTCTTAGTATTTTACTTCATACTTTCTTTCATTATTAATTCATTTTTCCTCTCTTTTTACCTCTATTTTTCTATTTTTTATAATCGGTCCCTCGCCCTCATACCTTCTCTCCAACTCTTTTTTCCTCTTCATATTTTGACTCTCCTCTCATTACTTTTCTTCAAACGTTTTTTCTTCATTAATTCATTTTTGCTCTTTTCTTTGTTCCTACTTTTTTTTATTATTATCTTATTATCGCTCCCTCGTACCTTTCCCCTCTCTTCAATTCCTCTTCCTCATTTTCACTTTCTTCTCAATACTTTTTATACTAGTTCACCTTTCATTTATTTTTTCCTCTTTTCTTTACTTCTACGTTTCTTTTATCTTGGTTTTTACATTCCTAACTTATTCTTACCTTTATTTTTTTCCTTTTTTTGTGTCTCGTATACTACGTTATCGTGTTTTATCTTCCTTATTTCAATCCTTACATTCCTTTCTTTTTTATTTCAACTCTTTTTTATATTTTTAATTATTTTCCATCTTTCATAACTGAAATTCCTCTTTTCAGATTTTTCTTTTGAGTTTATATATATTTTTTATTATAATGTGCTTTGTTTGATTTTTGTTTCACCTCCTCAAGGAATATTTAATCGTGAATAATACCAAACAGACAGAGAGGGAAAAAAACTCGATAAGTGTATGTGAGATGAAGAACAAGTAAAGGTTACCCAGCACATCACAAAATAATCATAAGAAAGTTATAATATTTTCAATAAATAGCATCTATCTTCGTTGATATCCAGAATTCATTAGTAGGAGCCACTGCTTCATGTAATATGGTTAATAATTTTTCACAATATTATGAAAGCTCCAGAAGCAAAATTTCCTGTGATATGATATTCGACTAGCAAAATGTTACCAACAAAAGTATTATGAAAACTTTTATACTTTCATAAAATCCGGAAGACTTGATATGCGAGTATCAAAACCTTGCTCGCTGGTACTGGAATACTGGAAGCTCAGGCCTTACGATGAACACCTGTTTATTACTTTTGTTCAGTTATTTTCATCACATATTCCCAAAACTCTTACTTATTGATGGAAATACCAGCAACCAGTTCTTGTTCATCATTGTAATCTATTATATTTGTTAAAATTAATGGTTTCTTACACTTAAACGTATAATTTCCTCGCTTTAGAACACAACTTATCTTGTGCTTTCTTTGTCAGCACCTTTCAATACTTCGATTCTCAAATGTACAAGTCTTGGATGTTCTATCCTCTAATTGCATATTTCCCCACTGGATGTGCCACTCTTTATTTCACTGGTAACATGTGGTTCAAATAAAAATGATAACTATGTGTTGCTGTTATTGTTATCTTCATGTGCGACAGTTTTTCAGTTTTCTAAAGTTGAAATACTGAATTATAAACATTGTGTGCGATACGTTTTCAGTCTTTTAAAGCTGAAATATTGCGTTGCAAGCAGAACGTGTTAGTCTTTCTGCCTACCACAATTGAAACTGTTTTGCAAGTAGACTGACGGAAAAAAATGTTACAGCCGGAAAGACGCTATTCTGTTTGATCATCACGCACTCACATTAGTAAGTGAAGGGATAAAAAATACACGAACGCACCATCGGGAGTAACATTTGAAGCAGATATTGTTGCCTCGTCTCCTACGTTCTTTATCCTTGCATTTCCTCACTCCACTTTCTCTTCCCGTGTGCTCACTCAACTGTCCTAGCTGTTCCTCTTCCACATCCCTCTTCCCATCTCGTTTTTTTCATCTATTTTCTCTTTTTTCCCCTGTACGTGCAGTCGATCTTCAGTTTATTCTTTTTTTTTCTTATTTTCTTTCATCTTCACTTGACTTATGTTTTCTTTCATCCTCTTCTCCCGTACCATTCCTTAAGCTGGTTCTTTTCATTATTTTTCACTTCCACGATACTTTTCGGCAACTTTCTGCTCCCAGTCATTTCCTTTACTTCCTCCCCTTCCTCCACCATCACCACCACCTCCACCTCCTTCTCCTCCTCCTCCTCCTCCTCCTCCTCCTCCTCCCCCTCCTCCTCCTCCTCCTCCTCCTCCTCGCGTCATTTTTTAATTAACTCAGCAAGTGTCATTAATCTGAAAGAGGCAGTATCATGAGGGAAGCAATATCATGAGGCAGCGAGTATCATGAAGGAGGCAGTGTCGTGAAAAGTAAATGTCTCAAAGGAACATGTGGTATGAAGCTACACGCTGCGGTAGAGGGATTCAATCATGGGGAAGCGATCAACGAGAGAGAGAGAGAGAGAGAGAGAGAGAGAGAGAGAGAGAGAGAGAGAGAGAGAGAGAGAGAGAGAGAGAGAGAGAGAGAGAGAGAGAGGGGAGCGAGGAGAGAGAGAGAGAGAGAGAGAGAGAGAGAGAGAGAGAGAGAGAGAGAGAGAGAGAGAGAGAGAGAGAGAGAGAGAGAGAGAGAGAGAGAATGACAAAGTACTTACAACAGACAAATTAACACTTGGAGGAACAAACACAACATGACAGGCAAACAAACAGACACTGCCAGAAAAAAATAAATAAATAAAATCAAAGAAAAACACTGACAAAATAGATAGATACACACACACACACACACACACACACACACACACCATAAAAGGCAGACATAAATACTTACACAACACATTGAGACTGATGGTGTTGCTGGTCTCCGTGCCCCTGGAATTGGCGGCGCTGCAGGAGTAACGCCCCCCGGCCTGCCGCCCCACCTTCTGCAGGACCAAGGAGTCGCCCGTCACCAGCACCGTGCCCTCGCCGCGCTTCCCCTGCTGCACCTCCTCACCCTGTCAATGAAAGGAGTCCTCTTTCGTCATAGTGGTAATGTAGAACTGCTGCATTTTCTTTGATTTTACCTATATTTGTTTCTTTTATTTCTTTTTTTATTTCTACATCAGCCAAAGTATAAGGTGAAGCAGATATCACTCTAAAATTAACCTCTTTTAGTACTGGGGCACATTTTGGGGGGATGGGGGGTGATTAAACGATTTTATTGCCATTAGGAAGGGTATTTGGAGGTCAAAAGATTAATGGCCAGTCTGTAGTAATTTGATTCCTACACACTTCATCACTTTCCCTTCCTTTTCAACTGTAATGGCGTTATATACCCTTTCTTAAGTTCATTGTCTTTTCTGGCCTTCCTTCCTTCCTTCAGCTTACTCTGGTCTTCCTTACCATGACCTTTCAGAGTCCTTCCCCACTAACCTTTCTCAGTTGTTTGAAATTTGTGTTCTTTGTTGCACCATTCCCTGATCCAACCTTCCTTCCTTCAACTTTGTGCGTTTTTCATCATGTGACCTTTCATTGCTATCGTTGCTGACTTTTGCTATCTCCTTTTTTCTCGAACAACATTCCCATTCCTTCCCTTCCCTTCCCTTCCTTTCCTCCCTCCATTCCTTCCACCATAATTCCACATCTTTTCCATAATTTTCACCTGTTATATATCCCTTAACTCGTTCACAACTTAATTATTCTACTGTGTTTATCTTCAGAAACACGAAGTGACATTTCCTTACTCTTACTTCATCAAAATTTAGCATACTGTAATCTAACGCTTTTCAGAATCTTAAAGTGACATTACGCTGGCTGATTTATAGTTTCTGTTGTAGTTTTGGTGGTGGTGGTGGTGGTGGTGGTTGAAATAACTAGAATGATGCAGAGTAAGGTTACATTGATTCTTGTGTGTTCCTCCGCCATGTTGTAAGAGAGACGGTCATTTATGTTCACAAGTTCTACCCTAATGTATCAAGATCCTTATATTTTAGATGGAAAAAGAGATGGAAAGCGAAAAAGTTCACAATTTTCATACTTTTAGTCAAGATTAATCACCGTTTTCTCTTTCCTCTTCCCCATTTCCTCCCTCCCTTCCTTCTTTAATTTTTTCCTTCCATTTTTATTCAAGTTGTCTTGTCTTCTTCCCTCTATTCCTTTTTGTGATGTTTCCTTTCTTCCCTCATATTCTTCTCTTTCCATTTCTGCTCGAGTTATTTCTCCTCGTCTTCCTTGTACTCTTTCTTTTTATGTTGTTGCTCTATCTCCCTCCTTCCTTCTCGTCCTCTCTGTCTCTCCGTTTTATCCCCATAAGGGAGGGAAGCAAAGGTCAGGCGGCTACAGAGAACACAAGGGAGAATTATGCTGAGAAAGATAAGTTGTCGTTTTTAGCTCAGCACTGCAAAGCCACCGTGTGAGTGTTGCCAGCCGGGAGGGAACAACATCCCCTTAAAGTGCAAGCATTAAGTCTTTGATTTACGTCACCTGTTCTGTGTCGTTTAGCTCGTTAGGACTTCAAATTATGGACTAAAAATATCCACAAGATCGCATTTAAAAAGCCTTAATTGATCATATTTTCACGGTGGATATGTTTCGTTCAGGATTTTCCTAAAAGGTTAAAAAAAGACTAACAACGCAAATGAAATCTTTAATTCCGCGCATAACGAGAGCTTGCACATGTGCCTGGAGCGTGGCGACTCTCCTGTGCCGAGTGAAACTTTGGTACCAAAATAATGCAGAGAGAAAAAAAGAATCTCGAATTATTTCACAACAATCTCGCAAAATTAAATGATCTTGTTTTTTTCCAATGGGAGAATATTGCCATTATTATTATTATTCAAACTTTGCATAAATGAGTGGATGTTGAGCCGTTATTAAACATTTTACTAAAGCGTTGAGACTAGCTGACCGTTTCACCCTCCCCTTAAAAATGTTTTTACAGCGCACGTCACTTTTGCCAGAATAATACAGTTCCATCCCCATTAAAAGTTTACGCCCTGAAGACTTTCCTCCCATACTGCCCGTGTTCTATGATAACTGCCCTTAGAATCCATACCATTATCACTATTACTACCATTATTTCCTCCTATACTGCCCATGTTCTATGATAATTACCCTAGAATCCATACCATTATCACTATTACTACTATCATATCCTCCCATACTGCCCATGTTCTATGATAAATACCCTTAGATTCCATATCATCATCACTATCACCACTATTATTTACTATTGCTGCTCCACCACCACCACCACCACCACCACCACCACCACCACCACCACCACCACCGACAGTAATGTTAGTGGCGATACTGCTATACTAATTTCCAATTCAGTCATCAATCATGCTCATGTCTACTCGCCATCATTTCCCCCAATCACGTAACACATTTTGCCACTCTCACTCTCTCAATCCATCCAACCTACCGCATGTTGCGTCTCCCTCTCTCGCTACACTTTCCCAGACTTTCCTCCTGCCCACTGCTTCCTCCATTCCTTACCCTCACCGCCTTCGCTTTGCCGCTCAACAAGACTGTGTATGCAGCCGTTAATTACCTGCTCGTAAAAGGGTAATAACTTCACAGAATATGCTATTACCTGCTCCCAGGCGTCCACTATACGCTCATGTTCAAGCATATCTTCTCCTGGACTCTTTAGGGAATGATGTGGAATGTCTAGCGGTGTTCGCGTGCAATGGCCTCTAAATTGGTGGAAAAAATGTTCCTGACGCCTTACAGATGTTTCCTTCCCATGTCTAAGTGGCAATAATTGTAAGAGGCGAAAAGAAGCACTACAACTCATTACACGACTGCAACTTGACACCTATGCTGTTCACAAGCATATGTATGCACAGTGGTTTGTTTTATCAAAAGTGTGGCAAAGAGAATATTCCTTAAGTTTAAAGAGTAACACACATGGATATATCCACTAGCAAGATTAATCTGCACAAATTTCATAATAAAGATCACGTAATTAGTCGTGAAATCCGCAGAAAAATAATGGAACGGCAGAATAACATTCCCTGAATAGAAGTAGCAGTACAACCAACTTTCATGCCAGTATTGGTGAAATTTTAGAGCAAAAATATATCTTTGAAAACGCTGATAAGCAGATACGAGAAGAATCTGAGTTATAACTTGAATATTTCCTGAAGGTATGAATATACTCACTCTGATAAGCTATGGAGTGAAGAATAGAAAATAAAATAAAATATAAATAAACTAAACGACGATGAGACAAAATGTTGAGCTAAAATCGCGGCGGGACTTGGATGTCACTTAGTTTACCTAGAGTGACTCACCTGATGGTAGAATGTGATGCGTGTGGGCGGCGGGTTGGCGGTGACGCTGCAGGTGAAGTACACGTCCCCGCCCTCCTTGATGCTGGACGGGTCAAGGCCGCGCCCGATGGAGAGGCTCACGATGGGTGGATCTGCGTGGATGGAGAATGAGTGTGGAGGATACATTAGTGAAGACTGAATTGGAGTATACATTAGTTAGGAGTATACTGAAAGAACAGAGTGGAGAATACAGGACTCAAATGGGAGGTAGATGGGAAAATACATTAGTCAAGGGTTTCGCTCGCTTCTCTTCGTAGTCTGTTACCCGATCACTATTGCAGGACTGATGCTGAAAGAATCACGCCAAATTCACTGTGTTTGTTCGATGTTGATGCAATGGAGGGATACTATTTTGTTTCATCTATATACAGTTTATCTATAGGAATAAAAATATGTTCGTGGATGGAAACGTGTTGCCTGACAGGATATGTAGAATGACGAGATGACATTAAGAGCAATGGAAGTGCATGTAAAATAGGTGCTAAGGAAATAATGTAGTGGTGGATTAGGTGAAAAGGAACATGCTAGTGTGGTATAGGCTATGTGAGGATAAAGAGAGCAATGTTTGTCAAAAAATGTGAGCAAACGTGGAAAATAGAAGCGAGTAAAGGTGAACAAGTATGAAAAATGTGATTGTAGAGGCCAAGTAGTTCAGCAAGAAGGGAAAGAAAAATAGGTCAAAGGAGTAGATGGTCAATTATATAAAGAATTATTCTCTCAACAATTGAAGGAGGCAGCCAAAAAAAAGTCGGAGGAGTGTTCAACTAAATCGCCAATCCAGTAAAAAATAGAACAAAAAGAGACTGTCATACTGTTTACCTGAAAAATTCTTCAGACAAGCTCTACATTGTGCGAATAATGGCAAACACCAGTCAAATTATACCAAAACAGGAGCTTCATCATGCAAATTGAGAATAATTAGAACACAAAGAACGAACGACTCCCTTTGATAATAATACGTTTCTCTCCTCTCCAATAAATTCCCCACGACAGAATGCACTTATAACAATGAGACGAAGGGGGAAGCCAGAACTGAAAACGATACGCGAGTTACGAATGAAGATATTGAGAAAGGAACGTTATGTCTGTACTTTCGACTCGGATCCGAAGCAAAGAAAGGGTAATTGTGATGATTCGCTTATAATTGCCTTTTGCATTTTTAAGGACTAGACGCGGGAATTGTTAGCGCGATGATTAGAGGGTAGGATAGCATTTTACGTTTCCTACTAGTGTACATGAAAGCGGGAGAGTCCTGAGTGCGGGAATGGTGAGAGCAAAGGGGTCGTGGTAATTATGTTCCTTTCGTGTGTTTGGTGAGTTCATGCAATATTTATGCGATTCACAAGTAAGGAGAATAGTACTTTTTTTTCCTTTACCTTTTTTTTTCATCCTTTTTTCTTCATATTCTTTCCTAAGCAGTGTTGCACTTTCCCCCATATTTACAACACCCCGTATTTTCTCTTACCCTGCTCTTTGCCTCTTTCCCCGCTTACATATTTCATTCCTGCCTTCCTCTTTCTCTTCCCTCTCCACCTCTTCCTCTGCTTGCCTCCTTTCATGCCTGTCCCTCTGCTTCCCTGCACATCGCTTTGCTCTCCCTGTCACTGTTCATTCCCTGAACCACACCGTCTGAGAGGGGAGGGAGGGGATCAACCACTGGCCTTCCCTTCCCTCTCCGAGTACGACGGCAGTAGAGGCGGGGAGAGCAAGGGCAGCACCAGGAGAGAGAAAGGGAGGACGAGAAACAGAAGCGAGGAAGAAAGTGTAGGAGAAAAGGAGTTAAGGTAATGAATTTATTACCCCAAAAGATTAAAAAATTACATACTTCTAGCCATACATTCCCTTACTAGAATGCAAAGGAGTGTGAAACTAATGAATAAGAAAAGAAGCAAAGAATAAAGTGCTGAAGTGTAGGAGGAAGAGGAGGAAGAAAAGTGCAAATAAATTCTACTAAACAAAATCTTGTTTCTTAACTACTAGCCATGCATTACCTTCCTAGAATATTAGGGAAGGTGAAAAGAAAGGAAGAGGAAGGGTTGGGGAGGAGCGCAAATTGATAGTCTATCAAAAAAAAAAACGTAGCAACGCATTGGCTAAAAAATCACTTAACGTCTTAATTATCCACGCGAAGATGGGGAGCGTGGCAGCGTGGTGTGACAGACACCAGCTGCTGTTTATAACTCAATGGTGCTTTGCTGTGTATCGACAAAGCAACCGAACCTTTCATCGTTATAGCTCAACTGTTCACTCTGATCAGATTCACGTCGGAGGAACTAAGCAGAGATATTGGTGTGTGTCTATTTTCGTACTTAAGGTACAAACACTGCTGACCTCCTGACCTTCCCAGCACCTCACACTAAGGGAGGAAAATAATTAGGATTTCTCAATTAAACACGCACGGCCACCTGTCCTGTCCTCAGCTCGTTTATCTTCGCGAGCCGCACAAAGTCTTAAGGAGGAAGATTCTCTGTTAATTTGTGATGGACACCAGATGGTGAAACAGGAAAAGCTGCTTGGAGGCGGAGTGCAGGACTGATGATGCATGTGTACCCCGCAGATGTGACAAAGGACAATTTAGTTTAAGGAGTTATTGGTGGCAATAACTCATTCTATCTGAGGTGGTTGGAGGTTAATAAGGGTACGGAGAGTAACTTGTTAGGTAGAAACAGGTAGTGACAGGCTGTCACCAGCTTCTTGAGGTAGTGTCCATATTAGGTAGTGAGAGAAGGTAGTTGACATAGAGGGTCATGGATGAGTGACATGCGAGTGGTTGCAGTAATGATATATTCACGAGGCGATGGGTTTACTGTTTGTGTTGGTGTTAATAATCAAAGGGATGGTGACACGTGGTCCTTCTGGTATTGGTTTGTTATCTTTATTAATTTAATGAGAAAAGGAACGGATTTCACCTTAATAAATACAAGCACTCTGATGAACAAGGAAGTTTTCTGCTTTAGAATTTAATTCCGTCAACATTTCCATAATATCGTTGTTTGGGATACGCTTCCATGAATCTTAACGTACTGCAGGCAGCAGATACTTCGCCATGCAAAGTGATACGTCGAGAGGAGACAAGCTCACTTGACACACACTGCAGGCACCAATTTAACCACGTAAGAACTCTTCTTGTTGCATCATCAAAGTCTGAGGCGCAATGATGTTATGCACCTGAACTAAAATGAAGAAGGCAGAGTAACAGAAAGCAACACTCACGGATAACGGTAAGCGTAGTGTAGTTCATGACAGCATAAGCAGAATTTCGTGGATTTGTCGCCGTACAGGAGAGGCGACGCCCATCATCGCTGGCTTGAATAGTCCACGCCACGCGACTCTCAGTAGACCCCGTCCGAGTCATCGTCTGGACCAAGAATGTTAGAAGTGAAGGTTGATATCAGTGGTATACAGCCATCTTGTTGCTGCTGCTGCTGC
>CM035186.1:10821342-10832327 GCA_020233015.1 Callinectes sapidus | reverse complement strand
CTCTCTCTCTCTCTCTCTCTCTCTCTCTCTCTCTCTCTCTCTCTCTCTCTCTCTCTCTCTCTCTCTCTCTCTCTCTCTCTCTCTCTCTAAAAAAACATCACTTGGAACGACTAGATTATGCCTCAGCTTCCCCAGACTACTTCACCTCACGTTCTCATCCTGTTTGCCTCACCTTCCCTTGTCTTTCACCAGCCGGCCTCGTATGCTTCATCTTCCCCTTGCCTTTCTCTAACCTGCCTTAACGTTCCCTAATCTCCTCCCGCTTAGTAACACACCAGCCGGCCAATTCTCGGCAGTAGGAGCACAAGGCAAGGGCGATACGAGCGGAATGCCTGCTGTTCATGGCGAGTCTCCAGTCTTTCGTTTATTTAAGTCAGGTTAGTTTGGGTTAGGGTTGGTAGGTTGGGTAAGGTAAGATTAGGTTGGATTTGGTGTATATTAGGTTCGTTAAGCGTAGGTTTGAGTAGATTATGTTAGGATTATGGTAGGTTATTTTCGTTTAGTGAAAAAAATAAGGTTCTGTGGGGTTTGATTGATTTAGATTACATTGGGTCATGCTGGGTTACGTTTGGTTAGATTTATGCGTGGTTGCTTCGAGTTACATTCGCTTCGGTTCATTTGGATTACACTTTTGAGCTTTCGTTATGTTGCGTTTGGTTAGATTTATTGCTTCGAGTTACATTCGGTTCGGTTCATTTGGATTGCACTTTTGAGCTTTCGTTATGTTGCGTTTGGTTAGATTTGTTGCTTCGAGTTACATTCGGTTCGGTTCATTTGGATTGCACTTTTGAGCTTTGGTTATCGCAGCTCCGCATTGGCAAGCACTTACGACTCACCCTTGGCTTTGTTTTGTTTATTTCACGGCCGCAATACATAATACGCAGCGCGCGACTCTAATGTTTCCAGCTGAAAAAATAATTCACGCATATTTCACTGCAACGACACAACGGACAACAACTACGAGCAGATACTTTATTGCACTATTCAATATTTCTTTACTTTATTGCCTTATTGCGGCATTAAATAAGCCTGATTCACGCTGGGGGAGGTGACGCACGCTCGTTACCTTCAAGCGAGGTAGGTAGTGTGGCGGCGTGTGGCGGTCAGCAGGTGCTCTCACTCACAACTCACAACTCAGCGGCTGCGAGTCATAACGAATTTCACGGTTTGCATAAAGTATCACTGGAAGAATGCTCACTTCTCAAAAATGCTGTCCAATCTCTCAATCTCTCTCTCTCTCTCTCTCTCTCTCTCTCTCTCTCTCTCTCTCTCTCTCTCTCTCTCTCTCTCTCTCAACCTAAATAGGGGAGAGGATCCAGCCCCAAGAGAAAAGATCAGAAAAATCATCGTCCATCTGTGAAATAGACGAATAGTTTGACGGGAAGCGGAGGGATAAACTTTCTTTCTCCCGTGGACTACTGACAGCTGCCGGCCAGGGTGACGATGATCATGGGAAGAAAAGACAAAAAAAATAAGAAAAAAAGGAGCCAGCCGAGGTGTCAAGGCTGCAGTGACCTCATGGTTCTGAATATTTCACCGCTGATTCTGTGGATCCTAAATTTACTGGTACCATTTGATCACCTGAAAGGCCAAGGTCTCGTATTTTTTTAGGATTCTAGGACAGCTGTTTGAGAATTTGTGAACCACCACCAAATAAACTGGTCCATTCGAGATCATGTGTTCTTTTTTTTTTTTTTTTTTTTTTTTTTTAACCCTTTTCAGTACTATGACGCATTTTAGTATATATTTTTCATACTATCTGACGATTTCATACAGCTTCAGAATCTTATATGGGGATTAGAATAATAAGGACCCCCGCTATTAATCTTCTGACATCTATAGAACTTTCCTAATGTCAATAAAATAAGCTAATTTTATCCCCCAAAATGCATCCCAGTGCTGAAAGGGTTAAAGACACTATCACGGCAGTCAAACACTTAATATCCTTGAAAAATCTCTTAACCTTCCATTAGATCGTGTTTTGAATAGGCAAGATAAGACACCGAGAAAAGTCAGGAACATTACTGCCTGTATTCTTTAAGTTTCATTGTGTATGTCGACAGGCTTTAGTGGATGTTGTCAAGGCGTTCGAGAGGCCTTACATGGTTTCAGTGATCCTTCAGCAAGTATTCTGCAACAGGTGTACGGAATCCAGTACTTTCAGGAACTCATTATCTCTGTGACCTTTGAAAACTGTTCGTGTGGCGGTATAAAGCATGCAAGGAACACAGGGCGAAGTCTCATCAAAATATTGTGAGTTTCAGCAAAAACTCCAGTAACTGCTAGTATATTTTCATCCACTCTGATTTGGGTAAACTGTGCTCTTATTTATTTATTTTCATTTATTTATTCATTTATTTTATCTATTCTTTTTTTTTCTTTTTTCTTTTTTCTTTTTCTTTTTTTTTGTTAGGCGAAAAGATAACCCCACTCTTATTTGGTGTTCTTCCTCTTTAGTGACCAGTACTGTATGCAAACTACCATTATGTCACTGTAAGGCAAGCTGTACTCAGTGATTTACATACTACCTCATTTACGGTGATGCATTTGACGTGTGATTTAGTAGCGGTATTGTGTTTATGGGCTGAGTCTTTCATGTCTTTTATTAATTTTGATGAAATACAAACACTGTTGTTATATCATAAACTTTTGAAACATAAATATTATTGCCAGTGCCATTTGTTTGGGAGTCGCTTCCACTAAATAGTTCCAAATGAATTCATTATACTTCTGTTTCCGTGTTTCCTCTGTTTGTCCTTCTGCTTGGCACTGTTTGTGTCTGATCTCTCTCTCTCTCTCTCTCTCTCTCTCTCTCTCTCTCTCTCTCTCTCTCTCTCTCTCTCTCTCTCTCTCTGTGTGTGTGTGTGTGTGTGTGTAAATGTGTTAGCTCATTTTCTCGTTCATTTGCTCACACGCTCCTAATTGCCGGAAAAAGAATGATAAGAAGCTTCACCAAAAATCAGAAGGATGAATTATTCTGGCGCCACACGTTTGAAGTCTCAATCCTCCATTAAGTCTCCGATGCGTCAGTTCACGAAACACACAGACTATCGCATTACATCACTCGCCGGTTTTCTTGACCTACAGCATACACGAGCCAGCATCATGTATTGCCTTAGAGGATTCACGACCAATACGAAGCTTCGGTACAAAAATCCAGATCACCTTGATAATCTGAACAGCTTCCACAGGAGAATATCACAAGCTTTAAACAAAACGTGATAAATATTAGCTGCTCTACTTACTTTGTCGTTGAGTATGCGACGCCCACAGACACACAGCGCAAGTTCACCCAAAGGTACACCACAACTGACTGAGTCACGCCTTGGGGAGTCCATATACGCACGCGCAGTTCATCCTCCCTCTGACGGTTGCCAAGTAACATCAAGGCAGTACAACCACTACAGGAGATATTCAAAATAGCTAGATACCTTCCGGACAAACCTTGCTAGAGTTAATCTTTAGTGTGCGTGTGACTCGTCCTTCGGGCAATATTGAAGTGCAGAATACTGCCTTCCTGGTTTCTCTTATATAACAGTGAAGTAATAGACTATACTGTGCTTCCAGCTGATAGAACGCACTAGTCGATGAAGTGATGCATTGCTGAGTTACTTAGTTCCGTCTAATAAAGTGTCACGCGCCATTCAAAGCCCAGTTCGCTGTGACATGAGCGATATTGAATGTCCTCGAGTATTCCTGGAATGATCGGCATCGTGCAGGCGAGGATTAATTAGACGTGAATAATAAACTAGTGCCTGAGAAGAAGCTATGAGGAGTCAGGACACAGCCCCGTCTCCAGAAACGCTTTGTTTTTTTACCACCATTATTTTCCAAGGACATAGAAATGAATAGCGGGGTTTACAAGAGTGTTTCTCCTGTTAATTAAGTAAAAGTCTTGTCAATCTACCTCTAGAATCGCAAGAACATCTTAAAACTCGCATTAATTTATATAAAACCTTTTGAAATAGTAGTAAAAGCACAGATGTGTTTGAGAATACGAGCCATAGTGATGGGGCGGCGAGGTAAGGGTGGCGTGTGGCGTCTCGTGGTGGTGCAGTGTGTGTGGTGAGGGCGCTAAGGGAGCCTGGGAGGGAGAGGGGTGGGGGTGTGGGATGGTGGTGGTGGTGCTGTGAGGCATTATAAAAGATTGATGTTTAATGGAGCGGTGTTAATGTGATCTGCTGGGCGGTGTGAGGGATGAGTGCTGTGGGGAGCGCGGTGTTGTATGGCACTATTATGACTGGCACCAGGCACTCTTTGCAAATTTCTACCAGAGGGGAAAAATGCAGCCTGACTCTTTTTCCAATTAGTATTGTGTTCTGTTTCGTGTCTTTGTTTTTGATGGCATACAGTACACAACATATGGTATTTTCTATTGGCTGCCCTATTGTTATGCCTTCCTCCAGTGGTATTCGTAATAGTTCTAGTAGTAGTAGTAGTAGTAGTAGTAGTAGTAGTAGTAGTAGTAGTCATGACAAACAACAACAACATCAATGACGACAACGAATACAACAAAATACTAATAATGATAACAAAAAAACAGTGATAACACCAGAGAGAGAGAGAGAGAGAGAGAGAGAGAGAGAGAGAGAGAGAGAGAGAGAGAGAGAGAATATTCTGTGTGCGGTTTGGCATGTCAGGTTAAAAAAAAAAAAAAGGTAGTGGGGGGAAAAAAAGGAGAAGAAGTGAAGCAATAAAGAGAAAAGGATCGAGACAGAAAGAAAGCACTTGTCACGCGAGGCTCGGGTCATCCCTCTCGGCAGACGAAAAAAAAAGTGATAAAAAAAGAAAAAAAAAGAACAACGAGAAACAACACAAAAGGAATCTCAGATAAACATGAACCCATACATTACATTACACTTCCCATATATTTTCCTTTTTTTTTCTTCTTCTTACATAACTTCTACTATATTCCCATTTTTTCCTCTTTTTTATTTCTATTTATTTATTTAATCTCTTTATCACTTCTGACGCGTTAACGAATGAGGTACACAATAAACCTTTAAATAATGACAAATGGGGTAGTTCTAAACATTCGTCTCCTCCTCCTCCTCCTCCTCCTCCTCCTCCTCCTCCTCCTCCTCCTTTTTCTTCTCCTCCTCCTTTTCCTCTTCCTAGTACAAGAAGCTCATCATCAGCCTATGGTATCGTTATGCGTTATAGTTATTATTATCATTATTAGAGAGAGAGAGAGAGAGAGAGAGAGAGAGAGAGAGAGAGAGAGAGAGAGAGAGAGAGAGAGAGAGAGAGAGAGAGAGAGCGCGAGAGGGTGTGGGGGGGAGGAAAGAAAGAGAGAGAAAAACTATGCATGCTCGTGTGTGTGTGTGTGTGTGTGTGTGTGTGTGTGTGTGTAGGAGGATAACAGACGTGCACAGACTGGTGTGAGTGAGTGCGGCAGTATGGGAGAGGGCAGGTGTGTGGGTGTGGTGTGCAAGGGAAGGGTGTGTACTGGGGTGGCCGGCACATTACCACAGGATACACACCACATTTACCACCAACCCCGCCCGCCCCTGGTCCGCCCCGCTCCGCCCCGCCCTGTCTCGCCCACCCTCACCCTTCCTCACGCAATCCTCACGCAAACCCCACCCATTCCCACTCACCTGATATCACTGTCGCTATTACCGTCGCTGTTAGCCTGCGCCCTTTCATCTCTCTGTACGCTGTGTAAGCCATTCATTCTTACCTTCACACCTGATGTCACTGTCACTCTCACAGTCACTACCATAGCCCCGCACCCTTCCATTTCACCACTCGCCTCACCCTCACTACACACACGCACTATTTGCAAAGGAGTCAAAAATTACTATTCAGGTTTTCACTTTGAACATTTTAAACACTTTGTTATATTTGCCTTTTGTACATGTGTCTTTAAAAAGATAAGATAGTAAGACAATATGCTCTTTGTAAACTGTAGAAGCTTTATGGGCAATGCTATGAAAGAGAAAAGGCAACAATTAGTCTATATGAAAAGAAGGAAAATGTAAAATGCATTTATGTGAATACGTATTATACATTCATACAAAAAATAACACCAAAAAAAAAAGCCACAAAGTAAAAATGTGTGGTATTTTGCCGCGCTTCCTCAGAAAAGAAGTTAAGCAACGAAGGAAGTCTAAAATAGGGAGTAATTTCGTTTATTTTCCTCATATTTTCTCTAACGCTCATGGGTAGTTTAGTTCGGTAGTTTAGGAACGATTTGACGCAGCCTTTGGTGATGCAGTGATTTGCCTAATGTAAATAAGTAGCGGGACAGATGAGCGTTGGAGGATTTTGTTACAGCATGTTCCTTTGTTCACGAGTACCCTCACTGCTTTCCGCGGCCAACACACACACGCGCGCCTTCCTCTTCTTCCCCCTTACCTGCTTGACTCCCTTTATTTCTCTCTCTCTCTCTCTCTCTCTCTCTCTCTCTCTCTCTCTCTCTCTCTCTCTCTCTCTCTCTCTCTCTCTCTCTCTCTGTTCCTCCAATTCCACATTCACTCTGTCTTTCAGCTCTCCTGCATTTCCTACGCCTCGTGGGATCAGAGTACCTGCCACATAGCATCTCCCTCAGCGCTGCCGTGGGTGTGTCTGGGAGTACACGTGTCTCAAAGGTTCCTGATCTCCTTCATTCGGCCACTGGATCCTGCTATGACGTGTTCTGTGGCGCTGTGTGGTGTTTGTATCCAGTGATTGAGATGCAGGTAGTGATAATGTCAACTATCCACCCGCTGCCTTGTTCGTGATTCGCAGTGTGGAAAGAAGATTAAGGGTTTCCACGGTGTATTATTTGTTTTTAGATAGAGATTTGTGATATCTTTTTTTTTTTTTTTTTTTACATGTGTACTTCCCTCATGTGTTATGCAATGGATGAAAGTTTAGACTGGGTTTTCAGATGTTTGGAGATTATGTAGAGTAAGAATCCCTGTTGCTTGTTGTTGTTGTTGTTTCTTTTTTGTAGATGCTTTTCTTTCTTTTTTCTAGTGTCTGCAGTGATACTCGTGATGGCTTTTACATCGTTATGACAAGAGTGGTTGGAAGTCAAGCCCACCAATATGTTGCTAATGATATTCCTTTATCATTCGAGATGTTCTTATTTGTATTGAGCCAAATACAAAGACCTGGAAGAAGGCTCAAGTCTGTGTTGTCACCCTTGTTAGATACTATCCGTGTGTGTGTGTGGGAGGTTATTGTGACATATACGACATGAGTAACTCGGTGCCTTGGCTACTGTGAGGTCTTGTCAGCTTGTGAGTTTAGGGTATGATGCTGAGACACTGCTGACTGCTGGCGACGGATGTGATAGAAAAATACTTAATAGTGCCTGCGTATTTACTTTAGTTCAGTGAAATTTTGTAGTGTTATTCAAATGTACTGTTGAGCGTCAAGCTGTCATTGGCTGTCAAAGTAAAAAAATGCACAGCACCACATTGTCTCCACCAGTGTGAACCCTTTACTTCCATCCCCCCGTCCCCTCCTGTGCTTTCGGTCTCAGCTGCCTTCTGGGAAATCACTGAACCTGTACAAAGCGATAATGTCAGGGTACGATTAAAGACGCGATGGAAAAATGTTGGTTTGGGATCATTGAGCATCACATTATGCTCAGAAAGGATCCGCCACCTCTCTCCTCCTCTCTCCTTCCTCAGGCCATAAGTATGATGTTCTTTATGCTCGCTACCACAGCTTGGGAATTCCTCTCCCGATCTGCAATCAATTGGTCTTTTCCATTCTCCGAGTCACAGAATTGCTTTTGTCGTTACGCTTAGCGGCAATTTTGCATTACTCTGTGTATTTCCGTGATACTTGAGCTTGCGTTTTATACCACTATGTAGCACAGACGTGGGTTTTTTAATGTGAAGAGGGAAGGAATTGGGGAAAAGTTTCGATGAGCCTTGATCAGGTTACCGTAGTTACCGATTGTCAAAAGGCGTCCTGTCGTGATGGCTTTTGAAGTAGCGCGCAAAGGTGGAGTAGCAAGGCAATCCATTTCTGCAGCAACAATAGAGAAAGTGCTCGACATTGAAGGCGCATACGTGACCCTAGGGTTGCATGTAACCCTAATGCCAGTGCGGCCATGTGGGTCTATTCTTCCTGACAAATGAAAATGGGTTTCCGCGATGCTAAATAACCAAGCCTATAACGACCAGGCGAGGGCTGCACCGGAGCACTGCTTTTCTCGCCAAGAGACACCCACCCAAAGCCTGAACATCAGACCATCAGATCAATAGTAACAACCTCTTTAGAAGCGCCCCTCGATCCCGCACCGCCAATGTATGGAAGTCTTTACCGAGAAAGCGGAAGTGCATCGACAAAATTGTCAGACGTTACAGTGTTCACACTATCGGATAAGGCACAACGCGTTCAGCTGTTCTTGGTGCACATTCACGTCTCACTGATTGTTCAAAATAATAATGACTTGGACAGTACAAGTTGCCCCAAGTCACTTATTATTTGTGCGAGTTTCAATGATGGATCTTTGTCTTTTAATAGTGTTGATTTTAAGCCAGCGTCGAATCTGAGGGGAAATTTGCATCAGTAAATTGTCAAATTTTACAGGAAGTTGTCAAACTCAACGAAATTCTGCAGCATTGAATGGGATCAGTGCTCTTCCGGGGGTACATCACTACTAATTTAGGAGTGAAGCAGCGAATTCCAGAGCCGATACAGTTTCAACGCTCGCATAAACTGATTGGTGAACTTTGGACTAGCCTTACTGGTGCGCGTGTCTCGAGCCGGTCAATATCTGCAGGATCAACAACCTTGACTTTATGGATGACATTTGGAGATCAGAGTAGGTGATATTGATGGCTTTCTACGATACACTGATAAGGTGAAGCTGCAGGACCTCCATGTTACTGGGGATGAACCTGTTGGGGCAGTGTGCACCAAGAACATGAAGATTTTTAGACCATAAGTAAAAGTTAATGGAGATTTCAAGTATTTTTCGCCATTCTAGCAACAGTTCAACAAGGATTCTACGCTGACCTTTAAACAAGCTCTAGAGAAAATAGCTAGCGACTAATATAATTCTCGTAATGGTTAGATAGGAAAAGATCAATGAGAATCCCATCAATAGCTATAACCGATAAAAAATAATCCTTGTGAAAGCTGAAAATGTTCAAGAATACAGAACCGATATTTAAACAGGCTCTACAAAAGATTATTAACGACTATCATGATTCTTGTAATAGTTAAATAGGAAAAATTAATGAGAACACCACTAATAACTATAACCAACGAAAAATAATCCTTGTAAAACTCCCATATGGTTCAAAAATACAAATCCGAGAATACTAACAACAGCTGTACTGAGATCCAATCAAGCTCCTGGAAGCAACAATCCCTCTCACTAACAGTACGCCAGATAACACAGGCGGAAGTGACCAAAGGGACACTCATAAAGGTACACACCGGAGCAAGGCAATCGATCGTACTGAGATGGTCGTATAGTCGCCAGTGTTTGTGTGTTGGCTTACTCCTCTAGCTGGCTAATTGACGCCCCCAACAGCGAGCCGGACATTGATGAAAGCGGAGCGTGTGCTGACAAAGTGGCAACGGGTGGCAAAGCAATTATTTTCCGTAATGAAGCAGCATCACTATTATGTTTATGTTGTCCACTTAATCTAAACGTGTTCATAATGTTTGTAATTGGTCTCACGATCACATTACTTCTGGTCAGGGGAATGATTGTTATATAACGACAACAGTTCAGGGATGATTGTGATGGTGGTGATGTTTAAGAGTGGTGGTGGTAGTAGTAGTAGTAGTAGTAGTAGTAGTAGTAGTAGTAGTAGTAGTAGTAGTAGTAAAGGTAGTGGTGGTGGTAGTAGAAGTTTTGTTGTTGTTGTTGTTGTTGTTGTTGTTGTTGTTGTTGTTGTTGTTGTTGTTGTTGTTGTTATTGTCGTTATCATCTAGCTAGTCGTAATAACATACAAAAGCAATGGTCATGGTAACATTGATCTGTGACAAGTTCGAACTTCTTTGACACTTTGCTCTTCGAAACACCGAAGCACCTCACCGACAGTGAAGCCAGGGCCGGGGAGGCTCCGTTCACTTGGCAACAATCAAATGGCTGCCCCGAACAGTAAATAAAAGCTTCCAATATGAAAATAAATAGAATATAGACCACTTATCACAAACCGATCTCTCCCAGTACGGTTTTTTTTCTTTTCTTATTTTTTTTCCTGATCCATCTCTATATATTTCTAGGAATGATTTTCTTTTTGTAGATTTTATTCACTTATTTTGTCTTTTTTTTATTATTCTATTCATTTAGCGTCTTTTAATTCATTTGTTCATCTACCTATCTATTCCTCTGCACAATTGCTTATATTTCTGTCTGTATGTCTCTTTCACTCTCTGTTTGTCCGCGTGCTTGCCTAACCTGTTTGCTCTGTTCTATTTTATCTACCGGTTTGTCTGTCTGCATATCTGCTTGTCTGTTTACTTACTTTCTATTGTTGTAACTGTCTTCTTTTTCTTCTTTTTTTTACTTTTCATTTGTTTATTCACGTTTTGTTTGCTTTGTTTGTCTATCTTTCTGCCTGTCTATCCGTCTGTCTGTCTGTATGTATGTCTCTGTTCTTATCTATCGGTTCTCGTGTCCTTCTATCTTTCACCTTTACCTTTTCTTTCTTTCTTTTTTTTTTTTTTTTTACACTCTTCACATTCTTGTTCTTCAATTTGACTCCACCTTCCGTTTGCCAGACAACGTTTCACAGTGCACATCGATCGGCATTTGTCAATCCTTCATGTTGACTTTAAATTTCTGTCTGTGTGGTGTGTGTGTGTGTGTGTGTGTGTGTGTGTGTGTGTGTGTGTGTGTGTGTGTGTGTGTGTGTGCGTTTGAGTTCGAGCGCGTGTCAAATCTACATATTTCAATTACTACTCACACATTATTGTTTTGCTTAATTTCAGGTGCCTAGGGAGGGATTATTGAGAGAGAGAGAGAGAGAGAGAGAGAGAGAGAGAGAGAGAGAGAGAGAGAGAGAGAGAGAGAGAGAGAG
>CM035186.1:10803351-10821286 GCA_020233015.1 Callinectes sapidus | reverse complement strand
TCTCTCCTTATCTCTCTCTCTCTCTCTCTCTCTCTCTCTCTCTCTCTCTCTCTCTCTCTCTCTCTCTCTCTCTCTCTCTCTCTCCCCTACACACCCAATATACTGGTAAGCGTCATTAGTGTAGCCAGGTAGAGGGGCGGAGTGAGGAAGGGAAGCGGTGGAAAGTAAATAAAAACAAGACAGTACTGAAGGAATGAAGGGAAGTAAAGGCACGGTGGACGAAGCAAGGGAAGGTGTTACAGTAAGTGAGGTTGTGGTGAAGTGAAAGATAATGATGAAATGGCAATATTGATATGAGGGAAAGCACGTATTTCTTAGTTTCATTCAATCGTGTTTTTAGTTCTACTTTTATTTTTATTGGTTGGTAAGAAGTTGGTTATTTTTTTCAGTATTTAAGCACTGTGTATAGTTATTAGGGTTAGGTTTAGTTTCTCTTGTTCTTGTGGTTATCTTCAGTTCTTGTGCTTTTGTCCTATTCCTGTGATTATGTCCTGGTAAAAGGAGTTGTTATTTTTTTTTATTTTTTAGTATCTAAGCACCGTGTATATTTCTTGGGGCTAGGTTCAGTTCTTGTAGTTCTTGTGGTTATTTTCAGTTTTTGTACTTTTGGTTTATTTCTGTGATTATGTCTAGTTCTTGTCATTTTTGTCTTTATCTGTAATTCTCCGAGTTATGTATCTTTCTCTTCCTTTGATCATGTCCAGAGTGTTTGGTTATATACTTTTCATTTCTTTGGTTGTGTCCAGTTCGTGTGGTTTCATATTACTCAAGGGTACTTCTAATTTTCCGGAGCATAAGCCTTGAGAGTTCCTGTGGCTGTTTACTAAGACCTTCAGGATCTTAATGTTCCTCGTTTTTCTTTGAGTGAGTGGTACAGGCCTTGAATTTTCCCAAGTATCAAATTTTTTTTAAATCTCTGAGCACTTATCTACAGTCAATATCTTGAAAAAAAAATCGTTATCCTCCTATCCAGAATTCTCAATACGTTTCATAACAGGCTACCAGACAATAACAGAGAGAAAACTGAAATTATTTGTTCTCTAATTTTATATAATCTGAAGTTTGAAAAAATCCCAGTACAATTGAAATACCGATTTGGATTAATGTTTTCAGCAACTCCCTTTTAGTTGATTACTCACTGTATAAAATCACTTGAAATTCAGAATAAAGTGTTGAGATACCCAACCCTGTGCCACATTTATCAAGAGTTTTCTAGCAGCCTCCCCACTGCCGCGCCGTGAGCCAGGTCGAGAGAATGCAAAGTGAGAGGCGAATGTAAATATGATTAATTAAGTCGAAAAGTTAAAGCTTAATATAATTTGGAGGAAAAATATCAAAAAGAAAAAAAAAACTTCTTCGGTCACCATTTTTTCTTTTTTTTTTTCAACAAAATTCCTTTTTGGGGGTGAAGCGTCCTATGTACAGAGGATCCGTCGTAATATCCTGCTGTGGAAGGGATCCCCGGACGGCGCCCTTCCGGTCTAGTGTAGTAGGAAGGCAGAGTCGGCCACGGACAGAGGGACACGGGGGGCAACAGAGACATGGCTTGCATCACCGAGGGAAGTAAAGAGGATGAGTGGCCAGGAAGGGAAAAGTAAAGATCAGTTGTTGGGAAAGACACGACGAGACATTCAAGTTGATGCGCAGAGTGGAATGTGGGGAAAGAGGTAGAGGACATTCTATTAAACCGCTAAATTACTAATGACCACTGATGAATCTAATAAAACGACCATGACGAAGAAAACAGTGAATGACTACAACACCAGTGAATGAGTGCGTGTGTGTGTGTGTGTGTGTGTGTGTGTGTGTGTGTGTGTGTGTGTGTGTGTGTGTGTGTGTGTGCGTGTGTGTGTGTATGTGTGTGTGTGTGTGTGTGTGTGTGTGTGTGTGTGTATGTGTGTGTGTGTGTGTGTGTGTGTGTCCCTGAGGTAGTATTGCCAACCAATTATTGATGCACCGAAGCTGACGGACAGGAAGAGAGCAGGATGTAGGTGGGGATATGGATAATAGGCCGCTGACTGTACCAGAGACACGGACAGAACCAGGCACAGGCTCCAGCTCAGTCCTGGCCATCCGCAGAGCAGCAATACAGTCAAATAAACGTGAGCAGTAATAGTTGTTTTTGAGGAGACTGAGAGCGAGGGCGAGTGAGGATGAGTGAGGGCGAGTAAGAGCGAGTGACATGTGCCATTGTGATGCATAAACAAGGCCGACAGACACACGAGTGGGAGGAGTGGAAAGGAGGACGCGGTGCACCTCTGGATGGACTAACAATGGAAGCAATCTCGGAGCAGGAATCACATAGCTTTGAACGCCGCTGTGGTGACGCTCAATATTATTTGGAGTGGAAATCAAACACAAGCGCTGGAGTATAAGAGAGGACAAATCACCGGAAGGATTCACTAGCAAAAAGAACATACGAGAAGGAACCCAATAGCTTCAGACGTCGCTGTGGTGAAGCTGAAGACTCTCAACGTGAAACCCTAAACCACCTACACGCTGCGAGGCAATGCTGGAGACCGCATGGAAACTGGAATCGGAAGGGATGGCAAGAGGTCGATATTGGAGACACGAGCCGCCAAGGAGACACGGAAGGTCGATCGTGTAACCTTGGTGTTGTGCCTTCTATGTTCCGACAAGTTTTCAGTCTGGTGTTTGATCTTTCCCCTCCACCCTCGAGCCGCAGATAACGATGCTTGCGTCGGCCCACGTTCTGTCTGTGGGTCTTGATGTCGCCCGGTGTTCCTGCGGGTTACGTGAGATTTCCCTTGTGGAGTGAAGAGGCCTGGCGACGGAGGCACCGTGGAGGACATACCAAGCGTGTACTATTACTATATTGCGTTCCAACCTCTTTTATATTTTTGTCTTTCAATTATTCGTATTCTATCCATATTAATCCCTTCAGTATTGAGATGCATTTCCATATTTATTCTGTTTATTATTATTCGGTTTTATACAGCTTCAGAAACTCATGTGGGAATTGAAATAGTACAGACTTTGGCCATTAATCTTTTGACCTTCATAGACTCTTCCTAATGCCAATATAATCGTCTTATCACACCCAAAACAGAAGGTAAATATGTGTCCCAGTTCTGAGGGGATAAGTTTTAATTTACTTGCTTTTCATACTTAGTCTTTCCATCATCTTCTGTTTATTTAAATTTTATTCTTGTACTTTTCCATATTTTCCTTACAGTTTATCTTTTCCTCTTCGTGACTTCCGTCGTTTTCTTGCCGTGCATTCAAATGTCGCTTATCTAAATACGTACATGACTCGCCAGCAGCTTTGGCCGCTTTCCAACACACAACTTTTCCACTTTCCTATAGCATATTCTACCACCGCCACTTGCCCTTAACTTCTCCATTCCCTTTCCTCTCCCTAAGCTCCCTTTCCCTCCCTTCCTTCGTCAGACTTCCTCACTCAAGCCGCTGTCACCCTCTCCCAAAGGATCCACTGCAGATGTATCCCGCGAGGCCATCACGGGACACATTTCTATCACGACTGCAAAAATTTGACTTGAGGAGGATGAATTTCCACCTTGGCTGCTGGCAAGGGTCACGAGCGAGGGTCTGGTGGGAGCACGAGTATTTCCACTTGATGAGTCTGATGCATCACTCAGTCAAATCCTGCGTCAAGGGAGCCGCGATTAAGGTCCATCATGGTAATTAATTAAAGAGAATTTGGGTTTCTCTACGGTATTCATTTATGCTAAAAGTTTAGGATTTAATTTTATCAAGTGTTTACCTCATAGCTTCATTTCCATTAATATGAAAATCCCTCATATTGCATCGCTTTATGATATTCACAACTCCATTTCAAATTGTGCATTTTACATACATTTTATTTTTGTTTTACTTTTCATTATAATCTAACATGTATCTACTGCGTTTCATATTATTACTGAAAGGAGAACAACAACAACAAATAAATACATTACGTCACAATATATTTACAGTTCCAAATTGAAAAAAAAATGCACTTCATTATTTCCCCGACTCGTAAAGCATTTTCATTATCGAGAACCATAAAAAACAATGACATAACAATTGAGTGGAGGACAAGCTCGCATAGTGTATTCCCAGGTTACGTATTACTGTAAAATACCGAGACAAGGAGCACGTGAGAGAACCGAATGAGAGGCACGTGCATTCAGATCCTCTCAAGTCAAGACAAACACAACCCCATCGAGACGGTTTTACTTTGAACACAAACAATTCAGGACATCTGTCACGGAAATGCTAATTACTTGGGGGGATTCGCTTGGGGACGCCGTGCGGAAGATGGCAGGAGATGGGAGAAGATGGGAGGATGCTGCTGCACCAGACGTCCTCGAAATGCTGAATCCGACGAGATGGATGAGTAATGAGAAGACAAATTCATTCATTCATTCATTCATTCTCTCTCTCTCTCTCTCTCTCTCTCTCTCTCTCTCTCTCTCTCTCTCTCTCTCTCTCTCGCGCTCTCTCTCTCTCTCTCTCTCTCTCTCTCTCTCTCTCTCTCTCTCTCTCTCTCTCTCTCTCTCTCTCTCTCTCTCTCTCTCTCTCTCTCTCTTTCTCTCTCTTAGTTAGCTTAGTGGTGTGAAGCGCGACGATCCTTCGAGATAATCTTCCAACTTCCGTCTCAATTATCTCCGTTGAAGCGAAACACGGGAGCTGAGGGTAAAGCTTAAGGGTGTTCGGGAGGCGTGGTGGTGAGTAGAAGGGTATCTTTCTTACGCGCGGCAGTATTGTAGAGGTGAGATCCCCGTGTATTAGTTTTACCTTTAGTGTTGAGTGGCCGTGTTGGATTATTGGGTATTTGTGATGGTTGTATTACATGTGTTGCGTGGTGTCTAATATTAACTCCAGTTTTTCCTTGGCTGTTGTTGATAGCATGAATTGTGTATCATCCTGACTGTCTGAGAGTTAAAAGACTGTTGCCGTTGTATAAAGGTGTGTGGGAGGAGATTAGTTGTGTGTGTGTGTGTGTGTGTGTGTGTGTGTGTGTGTGTGTGTGTGTGTGTGTGTGTGTGTGTGTACGCGCTCTGGGTGGCAAAAGGAAAACTGGGAGATCGTTAAAGCAAGGAAAATGAAAGTAACTAGGAAGGGAAAAACACGAGATCGTCAAGAAGATTAAAACAAACCCAAGAAGAAGAAGCAGGACTGAGAAGAGAAGGACAAAAGGAACAAAAAGGAATCCAGCGGAAGAGAAGGACGGGAGGATGAAGGCAAGAATGAACGAAGGAGAAGAAAGAGAATCACGTCGCTAAAGAAGATGAGAGGAAAACATTTGCAAGTAAAAAAAGAGTAGTCCTCAGATAAGATGAATACGAGGGTAAGGCGGGCAACGAGGATGAAGAAGTGGAGGGAGACAGTTTCAGGTGAGTACATAGGAAGGAGAGAGATATATTGACATGTATTAAGCGTATCTATACTATAAATGCTCAGGGGATACTACGTGTGAGAAAACTAGGTAAAATAGAACAGGCATCCTCCCCACCCGCCTCTCTTCGACACTGTACTGGAGGGAAACAGTTCAAACTTTTCATTGCCACGTCATACATATAGTTATTAACTTTAAAAACACTGAAAAAAGCCCTTGCATGAACAGAGAGAGAGAGAGAGAGGGGGGGGGGGAGGAGGTCAGTTCTATCTCCCTTTACTCTACAAAAAACATTCACGAAAAATATAAAAATAAAAATATAAATATCTATAACTAAAACCGTCCCGAGACACAAGGTATATCTAACAACGAAAAACTTAAAGGCAGCACCACCAACAGCTGTGCTAAGTGGCGACGCTGTATGCTGACACAACTGCTGGGGAAACTGTATCTTGTAAGGGAAAACTATTAAATTCTACAACAGAGCAAAAAAAACAGCGAAAAAAAATATGTGCGACGTTAAACTGGTGGACATAAATTGTTGCTTGTGAAGGAGAGGGTGGTGGAGGAAACTACTGTTGTTGTTGCTGGTGGTGGTGGTGGTGGTGGTGGTAGTGGTAGTGGTGACAATGACAAGTTGGTGAGTTTCTCATATTTTCCCAAACAAGTGTAGTTTCTTCCAAGTATGCAAGCGAGAGAGAGAGAGGATAGAGAGATAGTGAGAGAGAGATAGGAGAAGAGAGGAGAGAGCATAGAGATCTCGCGAGATATATAGATAAGAGAGAGAGAGTTGGGGGGGATTAGTTTCGTATGCGCTGCTCTGTCCTTTCTCTTTACCAAAGGAGTTAGCATATTATCCACAAACAGCTGCGAGGTATGCTGCTGTTTGTAATATTATGCGATTCTGTGTAATCCCTTCTCTTCCTTCTCTCTCTTCCTTCTCTTCCCCCTTCTCCTTCTCCTCCTCCTCCTCCTCCTGTCTTCCTCATCGTCGCCGTCATTATCATCGTCTCTCTCTCTCTCTCTTCCTCTTGCTGCGCCTACTCCTCCTCCTCCTCCTTCTCCTTCTCTTGTTCCTCTTTAATCTGTTTTCATTTCTGTCGTAGTTTTCCTCCTCCTCCTCCTCCTCCTCCTCCTCCTCCTCCTCCTCCTTTCCCTTCTTTTCTTCTTTTGCTTGTTCGATTTTTTTTCTCCTTCGTTTCCTTCTCCACCTTCTCCTCCTCCTTCTCTTTCTTTCTTTTTTCCCTTCCCTAGTTACTTTTTTCACTCTTCTTTCACCTCGTCCTCCTCATCATCCTTCTTCCCTGTCTTTATCTTCCTCCTCTTCCTCCTCCTCCTCCTCCTCCTCCTCCTCCTCCTTCTCCTCCTCCTCCTCCTCCTCTTCATCCTCATCCTCCTCTTTCTTCTGCAGTTTCCCAGATAATTTTTGCGATCTTCTCGTTATCGGTTCTCAGAGACAGAGGAACTGAGCCACCCAGCATCCCTGAAAGATGTCACATGTCATTACAACTTGTGCACGAGGAAGGTAAGGGAAGTGTGAAAGGTTGTTATCCCCAAAGCCACCTTCATTACTTCCTTCCAGCGCTTCCTTCTCCTCACACCTGATATGTACGTGGTGTCCCTCTCCTCTTTCTTTCTTTCTCTCTTTCTTTCTTTCTTTCTTTCTTTTTTGCTTTCTTCACCTATTCACCGACTATCTTTCTTGTTTGTTGATTTTTTGTGTATTTCCTTTATCTCATTTTTTATCTACTTTTTTCCTTCTTCTTCTCTTCATTAATCTCTTTTTTTTTTTTTTTCCCTTGTTTTATCATTATCTCTTTGTCCCATTTCTTTTTTATTTTCTACTCCTCTCTTTTTTTAGGTGGGGGTTCATCTTATTCCTTTTCCCTCTCTTTATTAGAGCTTACATCCTATTCTCTGTTTTATTCTGATCTCTTTATCCTATTCTTTCTTTGTTTTCTTCATCCTTTTCATTATTCCCTTTGCCTTTATCTTTCTCCTCTTTCTCCCTTCCTTTGTTACTCCTATTTCTATTTCTGGTCTTCATTAACACTATTATCTTACTCTAATTATCCTAATGCTGCTTCTCACTCTACGACAGTTAGCGTGATATAATTCAGGATGTAATTAATTATCCACATGACATCGTGATAGTTAACGAGTCTCCCCCGTCCACTGCTAGATTTATATTTCACCTGGCAATCTTCACAATTCCAGCTTTATTGTTGTCGCATGATGAAAGAATTAGTACGTCCTTTAATTTCAGGAACATTAAGATTTTTTTCTCTCTGTCTTGTATGATGTCCTCAAATGTTATGATTCACGTTTATCCTATTATGGCAATCTTCACAATTTCAGCCTTATTGTTGCCGCATGGTAAAAGAATTAGTATACCATTTAATTTCAGGAGCATTAAGACTTTTTTTTCTCTCTCTCTCTGTCTAGAATGATGTTCTTAAAGAAAGAAAGAAGGAATGATTAAAAATACTGATTAATTTGTACATCGGATTTGATAAAGGTAGATTATAATAGATACTTAGTGTTAAGTATCATACATCTCAGAGTATCTACAAAAGAATAATAACAATGATAAACTCTGAAAAGCTCTGGAACGCTCTACCTATGTTTTGTTGTTCCTCTTTCTTTGAACTTGAGCTTAATAAAAAGAAAAGAAGTAGCAAGACACCGGCAGGACTAAATTAGACAACTTTTTTCATATTTTCTTTTTTTGAGCGGCAGCTGGAGCTAGTTATGCTCTGTTTTTTTGCGCTTCACTGTTCTCTTCGACTTACAAAACAGATACAAGAATAAATGAATAAAAATCTGAGTAAATACCTAGATAAAAAAGATAAAAGGATGCATCACTCATAAACACATTACACATTCCCTTTCCTTGATAATAATGTGTCAAGCGGAAGAGTACAGTTGGTGATAAACGTCGTGACTGCTAGAGTAACAAAAGGAATGTCACTGCAGGCACTGTACACGCTAGATACATAGTTATCATTCTCTCGACTAATTACTTTAATAAGCATTCTCCTTCACCCAGCCACTGACTCCCTCACAAACCAAGACTTTTTAATTTCTCCTTTGCGTGGCTTCCGTGTAAACCTGGGGCGCTTTGAGACTCCCAGCGCGTGCTATTTACAAAGTTCCTCCACATGAGTGATGCGTCGGGAAGTAAACATTAAAACGTCGGCCACCAAATTAACACCAAGAATATTCGCCTCTCTCTAAATTTAGGTATTCCTGGTGTTGTGCAAAAGTGGTTTATGTTATGTAGCGTCAGTGTTGTTTGTTGTTGTTGTTGTTGTTGTTGTTGTTGTTGTTGTTGTTGTTGTTGTTGTTGTTGTTGTTGTTGTTGTTGTTGTTGTTGTTGCTGCTGTTGTGGTTTCACTGTTACCAGATGTTTTCCAAGGTTTGTCTTATCTTTCAGCGTCCAGCCCTCTATTCACTGACTTGCCACTGACAAGTTGATTCCTAGGACTATTGCAGTCACCTTCAGCCAGATCCTGTCGACTCGATGCACGTTATTTCAAAGCAATTTTGTGATTAAGTTTGCTTTGGTGTTAGCCTTTCTTTTCTTTTCCTTTCTTTTTTGCAATAGACCTGTTTGCCTCTTTCTTTTTTTCTTGTTTGGACGCTGCTCAGCAAGCCTGAAATATTTTCTAACCTTGTTCTTTACTTCATTTACTTCCTGGATATTCTGTTTCACCCTTCTACCTTCTCTTGTGTTATCGTGCAGTATATATATATATATATATATATATATATATATATATATATATATATATATATATATATATATATATATATATATATATATATATATATATATATATATATATATATATAAACAGCACAACAGTAGCAGTAATAACATAAATGGCAGAGAATAGCTAATAATCATCCTCGGGGAACATTTTTTCCTAACGCAATCCTGCTGTAGATATCTTTTCTTCGACTTACTATTTTCGCCTTTATCATGTTCCATTTAATTATCCTACGCACGGGAGAGAACCACGAATACATCCACTCTTTTTTCCTCCATCCCCGCGGCGGGCGAGATGAACTCATCGCTGCCTCACAAAGCCCCGACTCGCACCAGGCAGATGAACACTACCTTCCCTTGCTCAGTGCGCCTCCAGCCACGTCCAGGTGAGCCTTTAAACTCAAAAGGATCGATAGTACTCCCACAGACTCCAGTGCATCATTATGATTCGTGTCCTCGTTGTACTCATCACGACCATCTACACAATTTGTCCCTTTATTCCTCAGGTTTTGTCTTAAATTTGTTACGGATTAGCTTGATGTTATAATTAAAATGCGTCAAAAGAATCAGAAGTACTCCTTTAGAGCATTAATGTGTCTCTCCTCGTTGCCCACAAGCTATGCATTCCGTACTCAACCCTTACATTTGCAAAATTCTGCCTTCTTTTTTATTTTGAATTTCCCGAGTGGGTTTTTTTTTCTTTCTTTCTTTATTCTGGGTTTTCCGTGTGTATTCTTGCTTTCTTCCTCTTTCTTTCTTTTTTGGCACAGTCACGATCAATAGTGGAGTGCCATGGTGTACCGACTCGCAGTGTGTTTTGCGGTTTTCCTTAATTTTAAGTTTGTTAGTTTGTTTTTCTGTCCTCATTATCCATTTTCTCTTAAACAGAGCCTTGATAATTCCCCAATGTGATACAATTGATTTTCTGTATTCATTATAATATCATTTCTCCTTTG
Organism: Callinectes sapidus; assembly: GCA_020233015.1. Classification (NCBI taxonomy): domain Eukaryota; kingdom Metazoa; phylum Arthropoda; class Malacostraca; order Decapoda; family Portunidae; genus Callinectes; species Callinectes sapidus. Next base: position 10,811,196 of record CM035186.1, on the reverse strand, counting down.
TACTTTCGAATGTGCATCATACGTAACTTTTCTATACTTTCCTTCCTGCATTAGGGACGTCATACTTATTGTTCCTTCCTATGCCACGTTTTCATCTTCATTTTCTAAGTATCCTGTATTTGCTACGTCTGGTTTCTCTTGCTTCTTCAACATGCCGCTGTTATATCTCCTCGCTATCTCCACCATGGCATTCTTACCAAATTCCCTTATATCCCAACCTGAAGTCCTGATTTTTCACGTCTTTCCTTACATCAATACCTTTCCCCCCTGCCATTCCTACCACGTTCCTCCTTAAACCTTACCTCCTTATCCCCGAATCTCAATCCGTAAACTCTCCCACGTCCAGTTTCCCATACATCACCACCCTTTTCTCCCCAGCAACCCCGCACCCCCTTTCAGACTCCTCCTTAACTCTAGCCTCCCTGCCAGCAAGTCTCAATTCAGGATACACAATGCCTAGTTTCCCGGTGTCTCATTTCCAGTGCGTCTTGTTGTGCCTCGTCCTTCTCAGACAATTCTTTTCCACTGTCGCGTGATCTGTCTCCCTCTTGCAGCAGGTGGGACGGAGGGATATTAATTTGCTCTCGCTTCCCTTGTCTCTTATTCCTATTCCTCTCTTCCTTCTCTCTCCTCTTATCCCTGTTTGTCACCCTCTTCCCTGCGCACCGGAGGGATTGACTGGAATTAATGGTATTCACGAGGCAAGTGCCCCGCGAGGCTTATGTATGGGTAGCAATGTATGTATAATTAATAGGTGTTGCAGTCCCGCTCAGGTACAGTCTACACAGGTCAGGAGTTCCGTAAATTCCTGCATCCCATTCTAGTGTAGTTTGTGCTTTTCCTCAGTCTAAAATTCGACCTGCTAGTATTCTCCTTCCCAACCTGACAATTTGTGAGTTTGTCAGTGGATCGGAACATTTATGATTAAGGGAAATATGCAAGTAGGAATATATGTGGCATCTTACTTCAATGAAAGTAAACAAAGTCTACCCAAGGAATCTATATACGGTTTTCTTATAGTGCATCGTAGACATGCAGTATTTCAAAGTAGTTCATGGAAGTACAGTAAAGCTTACAACAAAATATGCACTTTCACATGTTCAGAAGTCTGGTCAAAATAAATAAACAAATAAATAAATAATAATAAATGAGTGAATTGCTCGTTATATCGGTTTTCAAAAAGGTCGTTAAAAGGAGAGATTACTAAGACGATCAATTTAGTTACAAAAAAATATTGACACTGTTGTTGTTGTTGTTGTTGTTGTCATTTGAAAGAGAAAGCTATAACGGTGCAAGAACAAACACAGTGAAGAAACATGCTCAGATGCAAGACTTCATGATTAAGCTCACAGAGAGATCTTATTGACTCGAATCTAAAAATGAATACACTCAATGACGACTGTGACACACACACGCGCGCGCGCGAAAACAAACATATCTACGTAAAAATATATACAAAAGAGCAAACGCCATATCAGTTCACATCCTTATGAATAGTATTCGTCTCTCTCTCTCTCTCTCTCTCTCTCTCTCTCTCTCTCTCTCTCTCTCTCTCTCTCTCTCTCTCTCTCTCTCTCTCTCTCTCTCTCTCTCTCTCCCTCTCTCTCTCTCATGATCATACATATGTCGAGGTTATGTGTAAATATAATATCTCCCTCTACATTTATTTACATCAATATACAAGTTGAAATATACTCATGCACGAATATTTGGCATTGTTTGCTGGCGTGTTTTTCGTGCATAACTGATATGTTTGTCTAATGCTCGTATTTATTGAACTAACACAACAAAAAAACTAATGACTGGATTTATATTCCAATGAAAAACTGGTATACGTTCCTATAAATACATTAATATTATCAAAGGAATTATGTATAGCAAACATTACAATGTGTTTATGTTTGCGTGTGTGTGTGTGTGTGTGTGTGTGTGTGTGTGTGTGTGTGTGTGTGTGTGTGTGTGTGTGTGTGCTTTCATTCATGTATGCTTTCAGACTCCCGAGTAACATTTCTTATTCATAGTCTTCAAATTTCAAAATATCTGGCACTGTGTGAATCTCGAGCCATCTGCGTCTTGATATCGAGGAGTAACAGTTAAATCGCATACTTTTCCACCGTCGAGAGTAATGACGAGTTCAATTTGCAATTTTTGCCGAGAGAATAGTCGGATAAATGACATTTAAATGAAGTTACATGAGCTCCGGTTACCGCGACAGGAGGCACTTGCTGAGGGACGACGCTTCCCAAGATCCCAAACGCACGAAACCACTGATCTGCTCGTCTCGCACACCACGAGTCGCGCAGCACCACGAAAGGCGTCTTGTTTTCACCGTGTTCCAGTTTCCGTGAGCGTGAACACACAAGACTTGACTTGATTTAAGAAGGAGGTTTCAAAACATTTGTCCCTGTCCTTCGGTTAACTCTTTTAAACTTTAAGGGTACTAGCAAATTAGTGGGCTTTTTTATTTCCCCCCCAGACTACACCATGAGATGCATCTTGTTCCCAGTGACACCAAATTCCAGTTAGCACGCCGTGAAGCAGCTCCACAAATAACACTTCCCTCAGATACTGAACATACAACTAGCCGGTGACCTTACATGCCAATAATCAGACCTTACCCAGAAATGCATCAAATCTTCAGCAAAACCACGCTTCCCTGAGATACTGAACACACAAGGAGACAATGACCTTACTCGCCAATAATCAGACCTTACCCAGAAATGCATCATATCTTCAGCAAAACCAAACCATCTGTATCTATTCCTCGGATTAGTGCCAAGTTTCTTACAATGAAGTCAATGGAGCACTAGTGTGTCCTCGTTCTTATCAGTAAACCAAGCGAGGCTCAAGTTTTCCCCAAGGTCTCCTTAGGAACAAGAAATGATTACAGCGTTTGAAGGCGGTAATGGAGCATTCTATTGGCAGTGACGGGTCAAGCTGCTTTGGGCGTATAAGTGGATAACGTTGCAGCCTCTTTCGTGCGACTGTTTTAAAATGTTTCCTCACTGTAATTCTGCAAAACTTTTATCTCACTCCCACTGCTAAATGCCTCGTGGATTGCAGCGAGAAATTGGGATGCAACACTGTGGATTTTCACGTAATAACAGGAACTACTTCTTGGTTGTGTTTGTCACCGTGTGTGTGTGTGTGTGTGTGTGTGTGTGTGTGTCCTTTCTCCACTACTTACAAAGACACGTGTATTTGCTTCCATTATATTCGAGTGAGGCGTGACTGTAGTGCAGTGATTCGGTGCCCTGACGATTGGACATTTAGTTCGTAGCGCGCTCCTGTAGGCGGAAAGGGAATGAGATTTGGAGGGTGGTCACTTGGGTCGATAGTGAACGCTTCGTCAGGCTGCTCATGGTTCGGACAGCTACTGCTCCTCGTTCATTCTTTGTTTTATTCTAGTAAGAGAAGGCTATTTACTTTCTACACTAGATATACTTCATTAATTATAGCCTTTTTTCGTTGTACATGAATGACTGTGACTTTCTACTTTCCATTTAAAATTGTATCGTCTATTTGTTAAAAGAAAAGGCTAAACGTATTTTTAATATCCCCTTTCATCTGATAAAGCTCGGAGATTGCCTTTGTTATTTGTTGTTATGGAAACTTTTGTACATTTTCTATTTTTATCCTGTATCTAATGTACTTTGATGTTGTCTGGAATATTCAGAGTAAGAGGAAAGTACTTATACATAGTTTTCTGTTACTTTACTTATTTCTTCATTAATTTCCCAACTCATTCTTTTTATATGTATATTCTATTTACTTATTCATTCATGTAGATTCATTATTTTCTTCTAGTTTGTTCCTTGTTATGGGCAATCGTTATGATAGGAGCCTTCATGTACTTTTCGTTTCCTATTTTCTTCTCTGCAACATCTCCATGGCTGCTTGCCGCGCTCTTCGTGGCGCAGTAAGGCGAGCCCATGTCTGTAATGTCATAAAGTTCCTTCATGAAAGACGCCTTTACTCCTCGTACGATTTTACAACTGTATCGATTTTCTTCCCTTTCCACATGTTTTTCTTTTTTTCCACTTTTTTTTTCACTGGGTCTTCTTTGTGGTGTTGACGCACTGGGGAGGAAAACTATTCCCTTTTATAAAAGATCCGTGTGGTTCTGAATGTCTTGTATTTCGTGATAGGGAGAAGACACCATCGATTTCCACATTTTTTTCTGGCTTTTTTATTCGAACGTGTATCCACAAACACGACAATGGAGGCAAAAAATAATAATAAAAAGGGAAAGAAAAAAAAAGAAAAAAGGGTATAAAATGTACTGCCTTGCCATAACCCTTCGTTTTTTTTTTTCCTCTTTTTTCACTGGAATCAAATCTTTTTTTTTCCTGAGAGCGGCAAACCTTTCCAGCAACAGATGATCCTTTCTTATCTCCTTCAACTCCCACCATGCTTCAGTTTCGCGGCTTTTTAAATCTTACGAAGCATTTACTGCACCTCTTCTTACGGTGAAAGATATACCTATTTTCACGACGAGATCGCGTGTCATGCATTATCCTTCCCTTGAAATGCACTCTGGCCTTATGTTTTGTTTCCTTTCCTTGCCAGCTTCCTAGAGTTCCTTGAAACAGAACTTCGAAATTCATGAGATAGTAGAAGCAGTGAAGCTCAAATTATTACATATTCGTATTCCCATGGCAAGATCAAGTGACATACATTGTTTTTGTTGTTCTTGAGCTTTGTTTCAGTGCCAGTTTTCGAGAAAGCTTCATGAAACAACTTAAAAACTAACAGAGGCAGTGAAGCTCAGACTATCACATCTTAATTTCACGACAGTATCAAGTGTTACGTATTATTCTCCCCTTTAGATGTTATTTGTCCTCATGCTTTGTTTAAGGGTCTCGCCAGTATATGAAAGCTTCGTGAAACAGAGCCCCGAGACTGGTGAGGTGAGAGGCAGTGTCGCAGGGAAGCGATGACAGACATTTACTTGTTCTCTTTCAATGGTCATGCTAAGTACTGTCTCGATAGTAAAGTGAATATTTGTATTTTAGAGAAACGGAGATCAGCAACCCCGAAAAGGATGCAATATATTTGGTCGAGTTGAGTAAAGTTATTCAGTCTAACCAGACCGCCATAATGACCTTGTTGATGTGGAGCCCAAGTACATTCAATAACACGCCAACCTAACCTAAAGAGTCGTGACATAAACTAAACTAAACACAACTAACATAACCTCACCTAACCTAACTTAAACAAAACATAACATAGAGGAACTTAGTGTACTACAATAACTAACATTTCATAAGTTCATTTAATCTATTCTAACAAGCAACCATATCCTAACCTAACATAATCAAATATAACCTAACCATACCTTACCTATCCTATCCTAAAATAGACACATGATAACTTTACTTAGGAACTTAATGTATTATATTCCAAAAAAACGTTTCATAATTTCACCTAATATCCTAACCCAATCTAATGTAACTAATCCCAGTAACGAGAACGGCTGATGTATTGGGAATTTTTTTTATTTTATTTTGTTTCCTCAAGATTAATGTCGTTCAGAATTGGTACGGACGACTCTCATGTCTCCATTTATCATCATCTGCCACTGAATTACACACACCGCCTCCCGTTCTTAGAAGCTTCCTGAATAACACTGGTATCTTCTTAGTAAAGGCCTAAAAGCGTTTGTGTGTGTGTGTGTGTGTGTGTGTGTGCGTGTAGGAGTTGCTAATGGAGTAGACGTTTGTTAGGCTGTTGTCTGTGTTTTGTGTTTGGTAGTACGTGCGCCCATCCATCTGTCTGTTTGTTACTCTCTCTCTCTCTCTCTCTCTCTCTCTCTCTCTCTCTCTCTCTCTCTCTCTCTCTCTCTCTCTCTCTATCTATCTATCTATCTATCTATCTATCTATCTATCTATCTATCTATCTCTCTCTCTCTCTCTCTCTCTTATCATGATAACGCTTTCATGACACGCTGTTATTTTTCAATACATCTTGGACCACCTTTTCTTGATATAACTTCTGTGATATGTAAGTCCTATGTGTCTAATTGCATAATCAGACTACATAGATTTTTTTTCTCTAAACCTTTCAAAGACACCTAACGTTTTTTTTTTCTGCTTTCGTGAAGATTTTTTTTTCCATTAATACATCTCGTTTCATAATACTGTAGCTGCTCCTATATTCCTTTCTACATTTGTGTTTTAAATATTGGTGTAAGTGCAAAAGTTCTTCACCTTCTAACTGTTTGTGCATTCGATAACACTCAGGAAAGATTTGTTAACATGCACGCCTCTTACCTCAAGGAATTAGAAGTCGCCGTACAGCGATGCCGAAACAGTGTTGCAGAAAAACGGCAACAACATCCCCTCTCAGCCGTGACAGGCAAGAGACCAGGCGAACTTTGCCATCGAAGTGCACACCCGAGTTTTCTTTGAGGCAGCGAGTAGCACGGCAGGAAAAGATCTCACAATACAACCGAGCACTGAGACAGGTAAAAACACGTCACACAACAGCATCCCTGACTCCGCGGGACGGTAATGGTGTACGCGCATCCGTGAAAGATAGTCATACACACGCTCGTTCAAGGAAACTTTGCTAGAAGTGAAATTACTACGGTAGTTAGCGACGCGCGCGACTCTCGGTGAGCTGAGTATCGCATCACCCGCACCCTCGGAGACTGAGAGACTACTGGCAACTCCCGGGCCTCGGCTCTCCTCCCACTTCCAGCTCCCACTCGGTGCCAGGCGTCGCTGCTGCTGCTGCTGCTACGACAGTCCCTTCAGGCGCCAGCTCGCACCGCCGTCGGGCCGCCACGGGACACCCTAATAAAAAGTTATGGTGATGAAAGAAGTCGCCAAAGCATCACACGTGGGGAGCCGCTCAAGACGAGGCCGAGTCATTCTGTGGAGTTTAATAGTGTCAGAGTTTTGAGGAAGTCTCCTTTTGTAGATCCTTTTATGAGTTTCTCCTTCTCTCTCTCTCTCTCTCTCTCTCTCTCTCTCTCTCTCTCTCTCTCTCTCTCTCTCTCTCTCTCTCTCTCTCTCTCTCTCTCTTGCACGTTTCAGAGCAGTTATATTGTACTGTAAGCAGCGACTGTAAACTTTTGCACTTTTTGCCTACGCTGCATTAATTACACCGCTTTATAATTAGACTGCGCTAAGACTGTCGCAGCAAAACTTGTTTCATGAGTGTTATTCATTTGGCTATATTATTTTCTTTCTCTTTACATCTCCTTTAGCCAACTTTTATTAACTTTTTTTTTCTAGTTCTTCCTAGTTTCTGTAACATTTTTTTCTTTCCTCGTTTCATCCACTTTGGTTTATTGTGTTGTCTTCTAGTTTTTTCTTCTTTCTTTCCTGCTTGCATCTACATATACTAACATATTGTTTTTTTTTTTTTTTGCATACGTCCACTTTTCTTTATTGTTCCCCTTTCTCTTTTTTTCTTCTTCGTGTAAGGAGATTGATAATACTTTCCTCTACTTTTCCTACTCACATCCACTTATCTTCACATAGACATTCTTCTTGCCACGCAGAGACTCAGATTATTACCCTCTTAATGCATTTTCCGTGCCCGGTAATGGAGCATCTCACTCACGGAGAGGGGGCCAAATACGTTCCTTCTCGCTTCCCTCTTGCTAATCTCTCCAACCTTGACAGCTTCGATCCTCTGAAGTACTGTGGGTAAAGGAGTAGTAACCTTTATCCACGTGGTAATTTAGACATGATTCTTTCCTTTATGTAAGACACCGCCATGTATCGTTTCAGCTATGGTTGTGTAAGTCCTTTCAAGTATTGTGTGTAGAGGAGTCTACTTGCCGTTGTAATAATTTAGGTATGACATTGCTTTGTGAAATACATAAGTTTTGAG
>CM035186.1:10797026-10803251 GCA_020233015.1 Callinectes sapidus | reverse complement strand
GGTTCGAATATTGAATACAACATAATTTTCATGAACACTAGTCTTTAAAGAAAAGAAAAATATATTCGTTAAGTTGTGGAGCATTGATACAACAGCTTCATTCATTAGCCTATTACACCAACTGCAGGTGACACGGGCGGTGCCTGAGACTGAGTTTGATCACTGGCTGCTCGTGACGAGGGTGGGCGCTGATAACGTGGCCAGGTGAGCGATAGTTACCTTAGTGGAAGAGTTGGGTGTGATAATCAACAATTATTTTGCGTAATCTTGACTTTCATTTACTAAAAGTTTTCCTTCGCATGTTTAGGCTGGTGCCGGCGGGGAGGCTGCACCTGTCAGGCAACGTGACAAGGTTCCGGCCCACAAAACTCATCGTGCCGGACATGCTGCAGCAGTACAGGGACTTCGGTGGCCGAGAGCTGGTGGTCGCGACGCTCGACAACTGGCCGTATTTTGTCATCAAGACTCTGCAAGATGGTAGACGCGTGGCAGACTCTGGCATCGATGCACAAATACTCAGCACTCTCGCTAACCATCTTAATTTCACGTATGTATTATGAAGGTCTTAAGTTTTGGACTTCACTCTTCCTGCAGCTTCTTCCTTGCAGCTCACCTGGCACGCTCTCCTGCAGACATCGTGTGTTGTCACCCTTGGATAACCAGTGGGGAGGCGTGCACCCCAACGGCACGGTAACAGGACTCATCGGGCTCGTGGCGCGCAGGGAAGCTCACATCGCCATTTGTGAAATCACCATTACAAGTAAATGTCACTTCCCGCGAGTGTACACAAGATAATAGCTACACCAGTGTTAAGGAACCATAATTATGATCTATTATGAGAGCTGTCTGAAAAATCATTAACATCTATTTACTTTATCTATTGACAACTGCTTTGAAAACTGAATTATTTTTTCAATTAATGATATCCAAATGTGTGAGAAGCTACACTGAGCTCAGCACTCATGAATGTACTACACCCCAACAGGGAGCCGCGAGACAGTGCTGGACTTCACTAACCCTTACTTCTTGGAGTACGTCACACTGGTCTCCCGCGCCCCGGCACTCAAGAACAGAACTTTCGCGGTCTTTTCTCCATTCTCTCTCCAGGTAATATAAGTGTAGCTGTTCGCTTCCAAATCTGTAACCCTCCAAACAAATCAAACATTCTTATTTCATCATTGATATTCTACCCACCAAAATTATCACATACCAATATTTGTTCCTTGAGGTTTGGCTGTGTGTTGCCCTAATAACAGTCCTGATGGGACCCGTGGCAAGCGTGATGGGGCGGGTCACGGCCTCATATGAGCGTGATCCACAGCAGTGCACTACGAGTAGCACACGTGACTACAGCTCAGCGTGTTCCGCAACCTGGTGGTCCAGGGGAACCTTATCCCCGTAGTTCACCTGCCCAGCAGATGTGTTTTCCTATTCTGGTACCTCTTCTGTTTCTACGTCTACGGTAGGTTCGGCAACTTCGGAGAGTAAGAGCTTGAACACCAACTAAAAAGAAATAAAACAATGCTCCTCACCCATAACTTCTTTCTCCCCAGCCCTGTATTCTGGTACGTTAACGGCGGTTCTCGCTGTGCCAACCTATGAGAAGCCTATTGATGGTCTGAACGACTTACCCGAGGCGATCTCTCAAGGCTTTACCCTCGGCGTCTTGACAGACTCCAGCTTACAGTATATCTTTAAAGTAAGTGATGAGACACAACAGGATTCTCATCGTGGAGTAAAATCTATGAGTTTTTACTAATGGTTTCGTAGGAGCATGTTATCTGAATGTTGTTTGTGTGTGCAGAGAGGGAATGTACAGTGCAGAGAGGGAATGGACAAATATATAGAAGCAGCATCAGTAACACATGTGTTTTATACAGGAAGCTGAAGGCGGTATCTACAAAAAGGTGTGGGGCTTATTTGACCACGAAGATCTGTCACGGAGCTTCTTGAAGCATCCTGATCTAGGTTTCCAAAAGGTAGTGTAATGCAAAATTATACAAAAGTAAAAGTCTGTACCCTTGAGTAAAGAAATGATGATGTTCAGCAGGTGATGGCAGAGGACGTAGCCTTGCCAAATTTAGCTTTACTCATGTGCTGTTAACCGCCCCAGGTCCTCTTCATTCTCACAGGTTACACAAGAGAAATTTGTCTTCGTGAATCCTCAACTCAACTCCGAGCTACGAGCCAGCCAGCGAGGTTACAATAATTTTCACATCGCTCGACAGGCTTTTTTCCCTCAGGCTTACGGCATTGCCTGCATCAGCGGCGCTCCCTTTCTGGCGAAGTTCAACCAAATGTTAGTATTCGCCCTACTTTAATTAATCTATTACACATAGTATGTACGAATGCATCCATCTTGCTTTCTTACTCTTTTCATTATTATTATTTATTTATTTTATTTATTTATTTTTTTGTTCATTCAGTGAAAAGACTAACCAGTGTGCTCACTTGATTAGAATCAATGAACGCATATGAAAACGAGCGGCTATCTATCTTGCAGCTGAAACACAAAGTGCATTGAGCTGCTGTGCCGGGAAGACCGCTGGCCTCAGGATGGATGTGTGTAGCATTATAGCCTTAGTGTGAACCATTGATAATAATTGTGCTTCTGGAACTTGTTGATCTCACCATGTGCAGACTAGGGCGGGTGGTGGAGGCGGGCCTGGTGCATCACTGGAAGCAGCAGGCGGTGGTGCTCGCCGCCGCTGCTGCACCGCACAACTTCGACACCAAAAGACGACCCTCAGCCATATCTCTCAGACATCTTCAGGTAAGCCTCGGCAAGCCATCGTGCATATTTAACTGAAACGTACATATCGCTTCGTGAATTGACTAAGATGAAATTTTGACAGAACAAAGAGAATATTTATCTACTTTGTTTTTTATAGTTATTATTATTATTATTATTATTATTATTATTATTATTATTATTATTATTATTATTATTATTATTATTATTTTTATATTTTTGTTATTATTATTAACATTATTATTATTATTATTATTATTATTATTATTATTATTATTATTATTATTATTATTGTTATTATTATTATTATTATTATTATTATTATTATTATTATTATTATTTCTATTATTGTTATTATCATTATTATTATTATTATTATTATTATCATTATTATTATTATTATTATTATTATTATTTCTATGTAACTTGAGGAAGCCTTACTTTCATTCGAGACTTGGAAAAAATGGGAAAGTTATAAATGATACACGGAAGAAAAAATCCAATTACTTTTGAGTTTATACACAGTAGGCCCCTTTCACACTATATAGTTTCCTTCCATGCTTTCATACTAGGACACCGGTGTCCGCCACCAATCAAATTTATGCCTGGACACTAGTGTCTCATGAACCCGCCGCTCCTTGTCAGTCGGAAGAATGGCTGCTCACCGCTACTGGCCAGTGAGCGGCGGTGTCGGACAATGGTGGCGTAGTGTGAAAGCTTCCATTCAAAACCATGCTCTACAGTGAGTGGCGGAAGTGAGACACCGAAATGTTAGTGTCCCTGAAGTTGCCTGGTCGAGACACTGCACTGGCCTAGTGTGAAAGCGTCCATTGGAAAGCATGGAAGGCAACTAGTCTGAAAGGAACCTTTTTTAAGATGTTCTCGGCATTGCATATAATTAAGATTTCTATAGACACATCTGAAATGACGTACCACTACCACGAAGAGCCTGATTATATACGTGAAATATCAATAATCAATAAATAATGAACATAAGATTTATCATAGGGAGGGATGGGACGCTGATTCGATTGGGAATAACGTTATATCACATATATATGATTTATTAGGACAAGTATATCATTCATAATTAAAGATAATTTTATTAATAGTTGATCAAGTTCGATTATTTAGTCAGTTCACATATTATTTAAAATATCTGATTAATTACGAGAAAGGGAAATTAAATAAATATTTAGGATGGAAGTGCTGAAGGAAATCTATAATTATTCAAAATTAGGATATCATTCCAGTAAAGTGAATTTGTTCTAGGAACTAGATTTTAGAAAAAAAGAGTTAATGGTAATGACTGCTCGCTTCAAAAGGATAAGAAAGCTATGAAAAATGCTGGTGCCAGATCGGTCTTGTGTTCGGTATAAAGCGTCGGTGAAAAGGTAAACCAGAAAACCCGTCCTGGTGGCCTCCACGGTGCTGAGTCACAGGTACTGACAGAACATTGCACCTTGCGCTCACGGCTCGAACCCGAATCTTCCTGAGGGCAGTTCCAAACCTGGTGAGAATGATCACTCATTAATCTCCCAAGAAATGTCCAGGTCCTAAAGGATCTCAAGGCGCCGTCGACAAGGGGCACGTGCCAGGTGTCGCGAGACCCACGAAGGTGCACGTCTTCCTGACCACTGTCGTCAAGCAGGCGGTCAATTGTAGCAACATATTTGAATGGGAAAACTTATTTATCCTGAATTGCTAAGGATACATGAAAGATATTGTCATGTTTGTTGATTGGTTCCTCACATCAGTATCATGTGATGGGAAATAAGATAGTAGTGGTTAGGGATATGACGTTCCTTTGTGAGTGAAGCAACTGCGATTAGGCAGAATGGCGCATACGGTGAGTGACTAGAGGTGCAGGTGTACACATAAAAACATAGAAATGGACGGAACAAACAGCTTAATACATTACCAAAGAAAATGTATAAAAGAACAATTAACGATACAATTACTAAAACTTTTTTGTGTGTGTTTGTTTGTTTGTTTGTTTGTTTGTTTGTTCGTGTGCGTGCGTGTGTGTGTGTGTGTGTGTGTGTGTGTCCTTTCTCCACTACTTACAAAGACACGTGTATTTGCTTCCATTATATTCGAGTGAGGCGTGACTGTAGTGCAGTGATTCGGTGCCCTGACGATTGGACATTTAGTTCGTAGCGCGCTCCTGTAGGCGGAAAGGGAATGAGATTTGGAGGGTGGTCACTTGGGTCGATAGTGAACGCTTCGTCAGGCTGCTCATGGTTCGGACAGCTACTGCTCCTCGTTCATTCTTTTTTTATTCTAGTAAGAGAAGGCTATTTACTTTCTACACTAGATATACTTCATTAATTATAGCCTTTTTTCGTTGTACATGAATGACTGTGACTTTCTACTTTCCATTTAAAATTGTATCGTCTATTTGTTAAAAGAAAAGGCTAAACGTATTTTTAATATCCCCTTTCATCTGATAAAGCTCGGAGATTGCCTTTGTTATTTGTTGTTATGGAAACTTTTGTACATTTTCTATTTTTATCCTGTATCTAATGTACTTTGATGTTGTCTGGAATATTCAGAGTAAGAGGAAAGTACTTATACATAGTTTTCTGTTACTTTACTTATTTCTTCATTAATTTCCCAACTCATTCTTTTTATATGTATATTCTATTTACTTATTCATTCATGTAGATTCATTATTTTCTTCTAGTTTGTTCCTTGTTATGGGCAATCGTTATGATAGGAGCCTTCATGTACTTTTCGTTTCCTATTTTCTTCTCTGCAACATCTCCATGGCTGCTTGCCGCGCTCTTCGTGGCGCAGTAAGGCGAGCCCATGTCTGTAATGTCATAAAGTTCCTTCATGAAAGACGCCTTTACTCCTCGTACGATTTTACAACTGTATCGATTTTCTTCCCTTTCCACATGTTTTTCTTTTTTTCCACTTTTTTTTTCACTGGGTCTTCTTTGTGGTGTTGACGCACTGGGGAGGAAAACTATTCCCTTTTATAAAAGATCCGTGTGGTTCTGAATGTCTTGTATTTCGTGATAGGGAGAAGACACCATCGATTTCCACATTTTTTTCTGGCTTTTTTATTCGAACGTGTATCCACAAACACGACAATGGAGGCAAAAAATAATAATAAAAAGGGAAAGAAAAAAAAAGAAAAAAGGGTATAAAATGTACTGCCTTGCCATAACCCTTCGTTTTTTTTTTTCCTCTTTTTTCACTGGAATCAAATCTTTTTTTTTCCTGAGAGCGGCAAACCTTTCCAGCAACAGATGATCCTTTCTTATCTCCTTCAACTCCCACCATGCTTCAGTTTCGCGGCTTTTTAAATCTTACGAAGCATTTACTGCACCTCTTCTTACAGTGAAAGATATACCTATTTTCACGACGAGATCGCGTGTCATGCATTATCCTTCCCTTGAAATGCACTCTGGCCTTATGTTTTGTTTCCTTTCCTTGCCAGCTTCCTAGAGTTCCTTGAAACAGAA
>CM035186.1:10789526-10794526 GCA_020233015.1 Callinectes sapidus | reverse complement strand
AACTTTTGCACTTTTTGCCTACGCTGCATTAATTACACCGCTTTATAATTAGACTGCGCTAAGACTGTCGCAGCAAAACTTGTTTCATGAGTGTTATTCATTTGGCTATATTATTTTCTTTCTCTTTACATCTCCTTTAGCCAACTTTTATTAACTTTTTTTTTCTAGTTCTTCCTAGTTTCTGTAACATTTTTTTCTTTCCTCGTTTCATCCACTTTGGTTTATTGTGTTGTCTTCTAGTTTTTTCTTCTTTCTTTCCTGCTTGCATCTACATATACTAACATATTGTTTTTTTTTTTTTTTGCATACGTCCACTTTTCTTTATTGTTCCCCTTTCTCTTTTTTTCTTCTTCGTGTAAGGAGATTGATAATACTTTCCTCTACTTTTCCTACTCACATCCACTTATCTTCACATAGACATTCTTCTTGCCACGCAGAGACTCAGATTATTACCCTCTTAATGCATTTTCCGTGCCCGGTAATGGAGCATCTCACTCACGGAGAGGGGGCCAAATACGTTCCTTCTCGCTTCCCTCTTGCTAATCTCTCCAACCTTGACAGCTTCGATCCTCTGAAGTACTGTGGGTAAAGGAGTAGTAACCTTTATCCACGTGGTAATTTAGACATGATTCTTTCCTTTATGTAAGACACCGCCATGTATCGTTTCAGCTATGGTTGTGTAAGTCCTTTCAAGTATTGTGTGTAGAGGAGTCTACTTGCCGTTGTAATAATTTAGGTATGACATTGCTTTGTGAAATACATAAGTTTTGAGTGTGTGTGTGTGTGTGTGTGTGTGTGTGTGTGTGTGTGTGTGTGTGTGTGTGTGTGTGTGTGTGTGTGTGTGTGTGTTGATATACGAGGAATTCCTCTGGTTCGCCTCGCCGCCACTCCCACGCCGGATATTTAGCACGAGTATAGCGTCAGGAGTTTCACCACAACTAACAAAATATATTTTGCATTTTGAACGACAGCTTAAATACATTTCTTCAGCACCGAACACATTTTTCCTGGAAATGCACTCTATTATTCATTTTGACAAACACCACTACGAAATACGCTCATGTTTCAGTGATGAATTGTTTATATTACCAATTTCCAAGTAACGTGTCTTTTTTTCTTTTCTACATGATAATATGCGTGAAAATTCTTATTTCCCGAAGTCCACGATCCAAATTATGTTTGCGGTCAAACACTCGCCATTACGGTCTCTGGGGAGCATCTTGCATCTTAAGTTGTCAGGTATACTAATTACACTCATTGCTGCTTCTCTCCTCGTGCACCGGCCCTGTTGCGCTCCGGAATGAAGGAGCATCGTACATTGCTATCAAGCGACAAGTAACTTTTTTTTTACACTATACGTAAATGCACCGAGTTGAACCAGTCCATGAAAGTGAAGAATTGATAATTTAATGAATTTTGTTCCAATGTATTAATAGATTGTGTACTGGAGATAAAAGCTATGGAGTAGACCCATATAGGGAAAAAAAAAGTGGGTGGGATGGGAGAAGATGGCGAGAAGACCGAGGTATGAATAAATGGAGAAAATGCATTTTTTTCTTTTTTTCAACTTTTTAAGGAAAAGGTGGTGGTGACCTGTAGCAAGGTGTTCTGCCATTAAATATTCAGAAATGATGTAAGTTGTAAAGTGAATGCACGGCTCTCTCTCTCTCTCTCTCTCTCTCTCTCTCTCTCTCTCTCTCTCTCTCTCTCTCTCTCTCTCTCTCTCTCTCTCTCTCTCTCTCTCTCTCTCTCTCTCATTACGAATGTAACTAAGAGTGGCTGGCATACCCGTCTGTCTGTCTGTCTGTCTGTCTGTCAGTCATTCTGCATCACACTTCCATAGCAGCATAGCAGAGAGGCCAAGTTTCAGGACAAATAGCACAACATCCAACACGAGATAGTGAATCATTCATATTGAACAATTAAGGTATTCACAAATTCTAATCTATCGAAAGCTATCAACAAAATAATGCTTCGAGAGCAGAAAAGTCTAACGTGTGAAGGAAATTTCTGATTGTAGTGAATGTATTGCCAAAAAGACGTCCACAAATGTAATGGCTGGGTAAGTAAGTCTACCATATTCCACTGTGTGTGTGTGTGTGTGTGTGTGTGTGTGAGTGTGTGAGTGTGGCGGGAAGTGGTCGGAAGTGGAGGGATGGAGGTGGCGTGTCTTGCCAGTGCTTCAATGATGATGATGAGATAATTGTGTCTGTATTAATCTTGCTTTCATGTAATTACTTCTCGCCGCGGAATTACTTGTAGGATCAAAGGAAAAGTTGCCTTAGTATTCCTAAATCATTAAATAATTTCCAAATATTCAATAATTCTTTCCTTGGGAGGCAGTGTTTCAGCTAAAATAGAATGTCCATATACTTCAGTGCTTCGTTAAGTGTGTCAGAGTGTATGTGAACGAAACACAGACGCGGAGCACACTGATGACCAATACAACCGCACGTCACCAAGACCTGGAACTGTACATATGTAACGCAGTGGTAATGGCAATGATGTAACACTATGCAACACTCTTCACATTTTCTGGTCATACAGTCTGCCATCTTAAAAGTAAAAATATGATTAGTTTGTTTCTCTGTTATCTTTTTATCGTCGTCACGATCTCGGGCTACCCTTGCTGCGTATTCCAACATCTTCATTTGTTTGAATTCTTGTATTTTATCCTATTCATCTTATTTCTTCTGGTTTTATTTATTTAGTATTGATTTTTTTTTCATCTATCTATCTTTGTTTACGAGTACTCTTTTTAATGTATTTTTCCTGTGTTTATGTTCTGAACTGTTCATTCGTTTTTGTTTCATTCTATTTTTTTCTTATTCTTAGATGTTTTACTTTTCTATTCATTTTTTTTCCTATTAATTAACTTATTAATATACCTACTTGTTTATTTTTTTATCTATTTATTCTATCTACTTTCTTTTATTTAACTTTCTTTTTATATTTATTATTTATATTTAGCCGTGACGGGAAGCTCATCGTCTTACATGCCAAGAGTGGGAAAAGTTTGCCACTTACGAGTTTGGAAAAGGAACGGCTACTTATTCTTCTTCGGCAAGAGTAAATACTTCTTTCTGAAAGGACACCATACATTCTCAAAAGCAATTCATGTTTGAAAACTTCATTTCCGGGAACCGATGCTTCATTTCCTAATTCTCTACGACCATTTCTCAATGTGCCTCCTGGTTTCTCTGGAAACCTGTTCTGAAAACTGCTGCTTTTGTTGGTGGTCTTTTATTAAAAGTGTCATCGATTTGTCCCATTGTCGCCTCTTGTTTTGCTCTTTGAGGCACAACTCGTGCTAGTATTTATAAGACAGCACTATTTCCGGAACTCATTGCAGCTGAATGTCAAATCCCGCCTCTGTGCACGCAGCACATATCAACATTTTTGTCAGGCAGCAGATCTTATCTTTTCAAAACTGTCACGCTGCAACGACCATTACCAATAATTAAGCAATGCAACCATGATTTTATTACCACTGATTGGCAAGACCTAATTTCATCAAAGAAAATAAATTGGAAAAAAAAGAATATATATATATATATATATATATATATATATCAGAATCACCAATGATTCCTGCTTCATCTATCTGCATATCTATCACACATTACTTTAATCACAGTTATAGGTACTTATTAGTTCTACACACACACACACACACACACACACACACACACACACACACACACACACACACACACACAGTCGCACACAGTCACCAGGTCAACGTTACACAAGGGGCTGTGAAGGTTGCGTGATCTTCTCCACGCGTGACGAGTGCGTGATTGTATGAGCCGCGCCAGGCGAGTTTCAAGGCTGTGGGTGGGTGTGGGGGCCGGGGAGGTGTGGAGGTGTAGGAGTGTGGCAGAGCAGCACAGAAACGAGGGCGGGAAAGACCTGTGGTGTTGCGGTGGTGCGGTGTTGCGTTGAGTTGTTCTTGACAAGAGCGTGTTATGTGGGGTGTTACCTCATTCCTGTATTGTGCAAAGCGGTGTGGACAGTGAGAGCTCCACTGCTTTATCTCACTCATTTTGTGTTACATTGTAATTAAATCTTGACACAAGCTTTCTTTCCGCTGATCCATTTTTTAAGGGTCCGTGTATTACCTGAGGTAGACACCTAGCCTGATTTAGTAACCCCTGGCGCTGCGCAGGGAAAGGAGGAGCCTCGCTGTGACACAACGCTATGAAAGTATATGAGTGTGCATTACTTGCTGGTTGGTAGCTATTTAAGAATAATACACTCGCAATTCATGTGATGACACGGCAATGCACGAAAAAAATATATTTCTTTAATACTTTATTTTTTTATTGCGAATTGGAAAAGAAACAACTTATCTCAGGAAAATGATTGTTTACAGTGTTCTCAATACGTGAACGCTACAGAATTCCAGCATTGCTTTACATCTCCGTAGCAATAATAATACCAAATAAAAGAAATTAAGAGCAAGTTCCCACTTATAGAATGAAACGCAAGGAATCACAGAGAAAAAAAATAGCACTTGATCCAGGTATGCTGGCCTTACAAGCTACTACTACTATAGTGGGCGATGTGGGATTATAAAAGGCGAACCATCCTTACTTCTGGTAATGGAGAACACATTGCATCTCTCTAACACCAAGTCAAGCAGCCGATAAGTTTGCAAGTGCAGTTATTAATTGAAGACACGGGTGTACAAGTGACATGCTTGAGTACCCACAAACACCGCACACAAACTCCTGACAGACCACTAAACAGTGCTGAACCCCAACACCACACGCGGCCTTGGGGAGCAGTACTTACAAAACGTTGACGGGCTTGGGAGATGGACTGAGTAAAGCCTTGGTGTGGCGAAAGTTTCATTGGGAAAGACTGCGAGTCACAGAACATGTTGTAATTAATTGAAGTCAATACACTGATTTCTGTCTATTTGTGTGAGTCTCTCTCTCTCTCTCTCTCTCTCTCTCTCTCTCTCTCTCTCTCTCTCTCTCTCTCTCTCTCTCTCT
>CM035186.1:10745642-10789426 GCA_020233015.1 Callinectes sapidus | reverse complement strand
TGTGTGTGTGTGTTGTGTGTGTTGTGTGTGTGTGTGTGTGTGTGTGTGTGTGTGTGTGTGTGTGTGTGTGTGTGTGTGTGTGTGTGTCTGTCTGTCTGTCTGTCTGTCTGTCTGTGTGTGAGTGTGTTGCCAGTGTCTATCTGAGTGAGTCAGAGGGAATTAAAGTATTTCATGTGAAAGATTTCGTGAGTGAATTGCGATGGCAAAAGAAAATGCATTACCTAAATACGTGACAGCGTGTGTTACTCGTTAATCTTTTGACGGAAGATGGAGTGAAGTATTTGAGTAAGACTTTTCTGAGGGAGTCTATTTTGAGAGAATGTCAGCCGAGTGGGTGTTTGAAACTATGATTGAAGGAATGTGCATCGCATCAGTGACTGAATGAATGTGTTTTGAGCTAATGAATGAATGGAGGAGTGAGTGTGGGTGGGTACATGATTCATAAGTAAGAGTGAATGTGCAATGTATTGAAAGAGGAAGAGGAGAGTGGGTGTTCTTGGCATCAAATAACAGACTGTGTCGAGCGAGTCAAAAAAGTGTATGGAGAAGCGATTGTGTAACTCCACAGCAAAATAAATCATATTTTTACCATTTAAGCAAACGAACGAGTAGTGATGCATAGATAAAGGTCGCGAGCAGGAGAGTACAATAGTTTCCCAGGGACTTTTATCTCCTTTGCGAAATTCAAGGGACACTTATGAGTCATGCCATATCTTGAGGTTTTCCTTCTTGACGCAATTCATCTACCTGTAAGTTAGTCATTTTCCTCATCCCGTTACCGTACAAGATATTCCTAAATCTATAATTCAAGATTCTTGCCGATGCTAAGAATATATTTCATGATTTATGGTCAGCGACTTGACATTCAAAATAATACATAAAAAAAAAAAAAAAAAATGAATAAAAAGAATAGATAATTCAACGCCATTACTATGACTGTCACTACATTTGAGAGATTGACGAGTGAGTACGTAGTTACTTAAGATGCTTGTCAATCTACCCCTAAGGATGCTATAGATTTCTCGGTCTGGCGATAACAATAGCCTAATTATACTATTACCTAACATAATTACATAGTAGAAAGTGAAATAAACCATAGGGCCTACAAGTGGCAGTCCCTGTGTAAAGCATACTGTCTATACACACATCCACCCAACATTCTCATCCATAGGTTTGTCTAATTCCTTAAAATTCCATATTAAAAGATTAGACAGGTTATTTGGCACGGCATATGGATGATATATAAATGTAAAAACATAGATAGATAGATAGATAGATAGATAGAACAGCTAGTCAACTAAACAAAGAATCAAAGGAAAGAGATTCAAGTGAACATTACACTGAGATAACAACCAAGTCTACTCATATTCTCTGGCAAGATGTGATCTTCCCTTCCATCACATTCTTACTGGAACACCAGACCGGTCCTCACGGCCTCTACTTTCGCGCCACCCCGCTGCCACTGAGGCTTGAGCCCACAACCCGTAACAGCACCAGTCAAAGTCTGGACGTGGTTGGAAAAGGATGTGTGCGTAGTGCGTACCTTAAGTTTGTTTCTCCATACGCTCTTCAAAATCTGTTGCTTGTGTGAAGTAACATTTATTCCTCTTTTCACCACATTTTTTGTGAGTGTGTTTGCGGAGCTTAAGTACTGATAATAAGACTGAAAACAACTTCCGAGTGTCCCATTACAATTTGTGATGAATACTTGATCGGCTCTGATACACATTGCAGTGACCGTCTTCACCTTTACATCAGGTTAAAAAGTGTTAATCTAATAAGTCTTCTTTTTATGTTGCTGTTCCAGTTTTGATTATTTTCTAACCTTTCAAAGTGTGTGTGTGTGTGTGTGTGTGTGTGTGTGTGTGTGTGTGTGTGTGTGTGTATCTCGTTATCTTCACGCTTCATGACCACCGCCTTATTAAGATTCCACAGGGAAACATGCCACAGCTCCCCCCCCCCTCCCCCAATCCAGGGACGAGGACACCAGCGATAACCGTGATGACAGTGACGACGATGACCTTAATGGTGCCGTTAATAACAATGACAAAACAATGAACAAGATGGATGAGAGGATGACAGTGATGGTGACAGCAATAGCAAGAACATCAAGAAAACATGACAATAGTGACTAGTGAATTCGATCAGTGCAATGAAAATTATGCTGATAATGATAACAATGACGATGATGACAATGATACTAACTGATAATGATGACAAGACTATCAAAACGATGCCGATGTTGATGGAGATGATAACAGCAACGATGGCAGTGATAAGGGAGATGATTCCCTCTCAAAATAACAGCAGCTATGGCAATCATGTATATGATAATGATAACAGCAACAACAATGACAACGTGGACTCCTGCATTCCCGATTTTCTTTTATCTTTTGAGTGTCACTGTATTCTCCAAAACTACGAGAAACGAACTCTAATGAACTCACAGATTAATAGTTTGAGTCAAAGGAATGTTAGTAATAATCATTGAATATGATGTCCATGTGAGAGAAATATCTTTATTAATGTCTTTATTTGTGAAACGTTTGAGTGTTTTATCTTGGCCTTGCTTTCAACAGGCCCGAGTGAGTGTTGTGAGCATTTTCAAGGGTGTTTTTTTATGACTCTAATGGTAATTTAATAAAGAGAGTGAGTCATTAATAAGAACCCGATTTGTCATGCCTGTGGCCTGTACAAATGGTTCTGGCGGGGTGCCAAAGGATTTAAGAATACGTGATCAGGTTTAATAATTTCATTCACAATCTAAAGTACAGTTATTCATTAATGATGTCAGAAGTTAACGTTCATTATTTCATTAGTGAGAGTGGTAGGGGTTTTACCGATGAAGGGCAATCTCTGATATCAACGTTCATTATTTCGTTCTTACGCGTGGTGGAGTTTTAGATTGTATATTGGTTAATGATGATTTGTGAAATTAAAGTACATTATTTCATCCAACCTTAGTTTTCAATGATGTATAAATGAGTAATCATTTTTAAAAAAATCTATGAAGAATTACAATAAAGTCCAGCGCCTCATTTTACGAGTATGTACAATCTGAGCACAATCTTCAATGGCGTACTCCTTAATGGTAACGGGTGGGAGAACGGAGAGAGAATAATAAAGACAAGGTTATAATTAAAGATTTCTAGATCTACGATAGGCCTAGTTTGTCATCAGTTACTTTCGGGAGAGCGTACAGCGGGCCAGGAGTAAAGTGATGCTACTCACTCATACACCGGTCTCGCAACACAGCAGCTAGCATTCCCCCCCAACGGAAAGAACTCCGTTCATAGTGACTTGTTTTGGATAGGACTGACACCACCCACATGCCACACACCGACACAATGAGGTCGTAACCCTTCGCCTGGCATCCCGTTCCTACTTGTATGCGAAAAGGACAACGCTCAAGACACTTTGCTCTCTCACCATCACTATTTTGCAAAGCCTCTACTTAAAGATAGTCATGTTTTTAAGGACATTTTTATTGTTCTGGTGATGGATTGGTAATATTTCTCGTTTATTATAAGAAACAATGTCTTGAAAACCCGGCTAGTGGTCTCTGTGATCTTTGAAAATTGTTGTGGTGAGAGAGCAATGCGTTTCTGAATACAGGCCTCGCCACCCCTAACTGTCTGGTGCCTTCTCGGTTATAGCCTCGGCGCGGTCCTCTTTATTACTCAATAAGTGTTCCTTTACTTCACTCTGCTGGAAGAACCTCAGGGCTCACAGTGACCGATCCAAGGGTGAACCTGACGCAACACACACTCCATCATCATCTCTCTCTCTCTCTCTCTCTCTCTCTCTCTCTCTCTCTCTCTCTCTCTCTCTCTCTCTCTCTCTCTCTCTCTCTCTCTCTCTCTCTCTCTCTCTCTCTCTCGACACAGGCACCAATTCAAATACTAACCGCACACTTTTTTTCTCACCTTCAGATCAGTTCCAGTACAAACTGGCAAAGCCTTCACTGTAAAGATTGGAGGGCTCTCAATACGACCATTTGAAAAGAAGCTGGGAAGACGGACACTACTATCAAAGAACACTGCACAGAAACAGCGTACTAACCACCTGACGAAGACAATAATGCGTTTCGGTATTTTCATGACGGTAAGGTAAATCTCTCTCTCTCTCTCTCTCTCTCTCTCTCTCTTGTCAAAGTATGCATTCATTTAATTAATTTGGAAATGTGCATCTTACTAATTCATTTGAAAATTATGCAATTGCTCTGGTGTGATTCCATCTAATCTATGAAATTTGTGATAATCTTGCCAAGTGTTGCGTAATGAGCAGGAATGCTTTGCTTGGTACACGTTCTTCCGTTCGTGAACTCATGGTTTATTGATGCAGGTCATTTTTGTCTGTATTCCTTCGTGTTGATGGAAGGAAAACCTGTAATTCTTTCTGATATTCCTGATCCGCATTGAGAAAATGTTTGTGGGTCTCACTAACTAAGAACAATTAGTCCATTAAGTGCCGCAACAGCTTAGGTCGTATGGCATCGCTAGAGGTAACGGGAGAACCTACATCAAAAACTGGCAGGATTTTCAAAGGCCACGGAGATGAAAGGTTAAATTTACACGATATTTATTTATTTATTTTTCCTCATTAGTGGTGAAGAATCCGTATTAAAGTATTTCATGGATGTTCACTATAAAAACAATAGCCAGAGAAGTCAAAACAAAACGCCGAAATGTTTGAGCTCCCATTCTTCGATAACTGAACTCTTGCTTCCCCTTCCACTTAGGCATTTCCTTTTTCCTTTCCTGTCTGTCCTCTCTACTTTCTCCATCTTGCATCATAATCTCATCCGTACATCATTCCCAAACATCGCCGTTACCTGTAATCATCATCAGCCACAAAAACTCCACGATAGGACAAAGCGGTCACTCCCAATCTCTTCAGAACATCATTACCTAGAAATGAGCAGTTACCGTAGCGCCATCACTTGGACTAGGGCGGATAATCATAGTAAGAGCTGGACAACTAAGGGTAAATTTTTTTTTTTTTTTTTTTTTTTTTTTTTAGTTTGAGGTATACTTTACTGTAGTGTATCAGTATATGTTTGTTAGCCACTTTTCTCCTTGTTGTGTGTGTGTGTATGGAGAGGGGAGGATAAACCGAAGCTCCCTGCCTATCTCGGTATTTCCTCCCATTTAGCCTACAGTTTTTGAAGAGGGAGATCGCAAAACACTTCACATCGTAATGTAGGCTTTGCTTTCCGGCTTATTTTCTTAAGGACTCTCAGCAACTTTCTTTCTCCTTACTTTTCCTTCGAACCCCAAACGCACGAATTAATTCATTTGTTTACTGTTATTTCAAACATCAGCAGAATATTTGCCTCATGTACATACGTTTTCCTTAGTGGTGGCTGGTTTTGTTTCGTATTAACCAAGCTCTCTCAGCTCTGCATACCATTCAAATTATCCCACATTAAGTGCGTTCAAATTCCACCACATACTGTTATCCTCAGCACAAGCCTATCCAGAACAGAGTTGACATTTCTACCACCCACTTTACTCGTCTTGTTTTACGACTCTCAAGGTTGGCTAAAAGGTTAACCACCTAAGTTAGTTGCATCACTGCACTGAGAGTGAAAGTCGCCACAAACTAACCAGTGGTGAGGTCACTGCATTACTGATTATTATACATCAGACAATGTGCATTTCGCCACGATTGCCTGCTGGTCACCCATCCAACCTTTTCCCTACGGAAAGGGCTCATAATACTGACCGATCTTCGGGAAGGACTGCGACCACACAACACATCACATACCACACACCAGAACAGCGAGGTCATAATCCATCAGGTTACATCCCGTACCTATTTACTTGCTTATAGGTAACAAGAGCTACACATTAAGCGGCTTAACTCATTTCACCCCGTCACGCCAGACTCCAACCTTCTCTGTTTTGAGCTGAGTGTGATGACGCGCGCGTGTAACCGATTTGCCTTTTTTGTAGTAGCTATTCACACACACACACACACACACACACACACACACACTATAGCCCTGTACGGTTAGTGATGAGTAATGGCATCCTCGCCTTTCACTTTGTGAAGTTCGCGCCTAGAAAACTAAAAAATAACCTAAATGATGGGAATGTCAAGAGGAGAATCATGGACCACGATGAAGATGGGAACAGAGGATGGAATGTGGAAGACTGGTGGATGGGCTAATCCAGGTGGGGAAAGAGTCTGCCTCTAGCCTGAAGGTTGGGAAAACACCACCACCAGGCACAGATGGCGAGTGACCTTGAGACGTAACCCACGGAAACATTGCATGGTTCCGAGAAGCACCTTTCTCTCTCTCTCTCTCTCTCTCTCTCTCTCTCTCTCTCTCTCTCTCTATGTGGCAGATCCAAGAGGGGGACACTCAGGGAGTTGAAGCCCCTACAAATTTACATTAAATATATATATATATATATATATATATATATATATATATATATATATATATATATATATATATATATATATATATACACACACACACAACTATTATTATTTTGGATATCTGAAAAATTGTATGGATTTACTAAAAATGTTAGAATGAATATACAAAGAGAAAATTGCCTTCCAAGAATGGTATTATTTGTTCTTATTGAGTAAAGCTAATGTAATTATTCAATCACATTAATAAATTATGTTCTCATTACATGAAAATAGCTCTGCAAATAGCTTAAAAATGGGCTTCACTTGCAGCACCTCATAGATACAAGAATTCAAATTAGCCACCGAAAAATTTTGATCCTGGATCCATCATTGGTGTGCGTGCGTGTGTGTGTGCGCGCGCGCGCCCGCAAACACGCTCTAAAACAGTTGTTTCTTAGAGTGCCGTCATACTAAATACTTAATTTGAAACCACTGACCTCTGGTGTTCCTCATTTCTCAGATGACGGTGGTGTGGGTGATGGCAGCGCTGGGAGAGTCAACCCTCCACACTCTAGGAAATACGTATATCATTACACCCCAGCATATCAAGACAGATCCTAATGCAGCCTACAGGTAACCCTAACTTCACCTCCACGTCCCTTCTCTTACTTGCTTGTAATTTTCACTTGCATTGAAACTTCTTATCCTACATTAATTCGATTATTAGACATACCATTCAAACTCTTCCTCAACTGCTCTCTTACAAACATATAACTGAGAAAAGCAATCTTACATGAAAGTGCTGTTTTAAGTCATTGTTATACATGTATACTGGTTATGAACTTGCTTTACTTCAAAATCTATAACCTGTGTTACTTGCAGGATCCAGCAAAAGTATACAGATAAGTACGGGATTTATGGCTCAAGACTGATCGAGTCCCTAGGTAATGGTCAGTATCTGCACCACCGCCGCCGCCGCACAGACACTTTGAAGCCAATTTTTCTTTACCCCTTACTTTAAAATTTTACCAAGCTAGGGATAATTAATCTACACTATTAATGACCAGTATGTAAATGGCTTGCAACGACTAATCTTTGCTGCAAACCAGTCTTCAGCTCCTGGTGCACTCTTACTTCTAACATGAAGGTCTTCACTGGCTTACTAAATACATGTACATACTTGGTCCATGAACTGGACGGTTGAATTTAATGAAGCCTTTTATCATTGATTTAACATCTAAGTTATTCTACAGTTAAAATTACATTAAATTTCAATTCAACAGTAACTCAATGTATCAGACATCTAGCCTGGAGTGGTTGGTGTAGTGAGCTGTATTAGACTTGTAACACCAATGTGCAATTTGTGTGTTTAGAGGTCATCATGGTGCACATCCTCCAGTATATATGGGTAAAACACACAGTGTACATAGACAAAATACAATGGTTATTTGTTGATGTTGGCCAGAAGGCAAACAATGACAGCATCATCACTGGAAGAGTGATGATGATAAGATCACATGCTATGGAGAAGAGGTGTTTGAGGAGCATGGATGAAGTACAGATATGAGTGGATTGTGAAGAATAAAAATGTGTCAAGAACTGCTACTGAACAGCCCTGGCTGATCAAGCAACATTGGAGACTTACCATGGTATTAGTAAGTGGAGGAAGTGAAAGAAGAGCAATTGGTGAAAATTAGCTGACCTGATGTTAACTTACTCTTTCAATAAAAAAAATTGTCTACCCATGAAACAATTCCTTAGAAATGTTGTACATGTTTTACCATATTAAAGATGTTCATTCTTTCTTACACTACATATAAATTTAATCAAAATGACAAACTTATACAACTTTGCAACAGCATTTGACACTACTTGCAGTATAGCAGTAGTGAAGCAGAATAAGATCATCATAAATGTGCCTTTACACATGGGACAATGTGGAGGGAAATATCAGGAGTTAGTACATAAGTATAGGTAAGTTGGAAGGAACTCATCCTGAAGCAATGAGAGAACTATCACTTCATGTTCTGTGCCAGGGAATTAACAGAATGAGTTGGATGATGCACAGCTGGCAAGTTATTCTAGTGACCTTACTTTGCAACACACAACATTCTTTTAAGCATGTGACATTTATAGACACAAACTATTACCAACTAAAAACATCCCCAAAAGTTCTATAACCAAACAGCTTTGTCAGACTTACACTTATCCCACTTACAAGTTACTAGTTTGTAAAACTGCATGCAGTTGCTGGAACATTTATTTTCATATAAAATAAATAAATAATTCCTACAATCAGCTTCCATGAATTTGTGATAACCCTGTATCAGATGTACAAACAATTAAATGTATGCACACTAAATTTCAAAACCCATTTTTATGGATATTAAAAACTTAGATGGCAGTAAGAAAATATATGCATGTGCAAGCCCACCCATGTGCACATATTCACACAAACTCTATGAACAAACATGTAACCTTTTCTCAATTATTGCCGTATTAAATATTAAACATACTTTACATATCCATGATCAAATTGTATTATGACAACAGTAATTATACAAAGGTTATTGATAAAAAATTTCATCATTGAAATCTGAAGGAAACAATTGTATAAATTGAAAGTTAATGAGAGTGTTCTTCACAACACTGCCCACCAACTACTCTTCTTTGTATGACCGGCATACCTCTACTCAGTCTCCATGGCCTCCAGTTTCATAATGGCATCACGGGTCTGCTCCAACTCAGCTTCCAGCTCTTGCTTTTTCTCATCATTGCGCGTGCGCACGGCCTCAGGCACCTGCAGGAGGAACAAGTGACACAGTGGAATTATATTGGCTAAAGCAAAGGCTGGTGGCTAAAAATTTGGGTCCCCAGTCAGGTTAGATAAATAGAGTGGTTGAAAGTTTTGGTGCATAGTCAAATCAAATGAATAAAGAAAACAATATAAAAACTATATTGGAAAGGAGCACAAAACAAAGCCAAGACATAGGTATACATAAATATATATATGAAGATGCACTACATTAACTGCATAAATCTGACAAAAGTACATCATGAAATATACAACATCATGCACAATATAACATGTAATCTTAATCATCTAGCAAAACTTGACAGGACAATTTTTCACGCTCTTACAACTTCAAGTGCAATAATGATGTGCCACTCACCTTATCATAACTTGGTTTTGACATGTCATTCAATAAAGTTTTCAGTTTGTCATCAGCAGAGTTCATCTTTTGCTGAATTTTCTCCTTACACTTGCCAAGGTTGACCAAACCCTGTAAAATATAATTCAACACTTCTCTCAATCAGACATGAAAATTGGGTATGAAAAGGTATTAATATATTTTACAGGCAGAACAGCTGCAACTTACTAAGAGAGCTGGTTATATGTTAACATACTACATGCCTGAAATGTGAACATCCACAAGGAAACAATAACAAGATAGGAAGTCTTGCAATTAAAAAGCTCAAAAATCAATTAACCCAAAAGGATTAGACATTTCAGTATGTGGATAATAATAACTATGTATTAGAAACTTTCTTAATGCTTGTCCTAAACTAAGAAACTATCCATCACAGCTCATGAATTTCATCAACACATGTCTGACCTGTAACTTCATCCAAGCAACTGTGTCAGCTGAGACGGGTGTTGGAACTGATCCTTTGGGCTTGCTGGCAGATATTTTCACTTCAGAAGCAACTGTCAGTGTGGCAATGTCTTGACTAAGTAACTCCAACGTACTTCTCTTGTCAGCACTTTCTGACTGAAGGATCACTATAAAAGAAAACAAAATTGTTATCTTTTATACTTATCACACACACACACACACACACACATACATACACACACACACACACACACACACACACACACACACACACACAGGACACTTGGAATAATAGCAATGAATTTCTGCTAGAATCATACAAACACACAGGAAAAATTTTCTCAATATTACTACAGAATGAAGAGTTATAGGAAAAAACATTTACATATATTCTCTGCATTAAAAGTCAATCATAGCCATAAGGAGGCAAGGTTATACAAGGAAAAACAATCATTTATATACCAGGTTAAGTTTTTCCTGAAACTCTTCAGTCTTCACTATTACATTAACCACTTAAGTTTATGAAGTGGTATATCACCAAATAATACAGAATAAATATGAAAATTGTCATGGTACTAAAGGGGCTAAAGCCAGAGTGGCCAGCCTGACTACACTTTGCAGACAGAATGGAAGGATACCATAGTATTATGAAACACAGGATAAGCAGACATTTTCCCTGCAACAAAGACACAGAAGAGCTTTCAGTCTATAAAGCTTCCTGCAACATGTATCCCAACACATTATTTTATAAACCATTCTGGAAAAAGAGTACAATGAAACCAGTTACTTACCTTCAACCTTTGTTTTGTTGGGGATGTCATACTTTGCTTTTGCAGAGCGAACCTCACCAATGACTTTTTGTCCAAACTTAAAATTTTCTTCTACTTCTTCATCATAAAATACATCAAACTGTAAAAAAGAATACAAGCTATATAACTAACCATTCCCTGAACAAGTAGAGAACTATATGTGACAAAGCTGAAAGAAAAAAACATAACCTGAGAGAAGTTTGATACCATATCTTGAAAAAATCCTTCACTACTTGTAACATATTACAAAAGTTGCTTACACACTCCTTCCCTTTTTGCATATATTTGCATAAATGAAACATGTAAACAATCCATCATATATTTTCAGCCTTGTGGTTTACAGGCTGTTTTCAATGCAACAATAAATCAGTTCTGTGAATAAGACCAAGAAAAGCATACTTATCCCTAACACACACTCACTTCCTGAGGCTCTGGGTATGGTGTGACACACAAAGATGCAGGCTGGCTGGATGAACGAGGAGGAAGGCGTTGAAATAGTTCCTCGGACAAGAAAGGCATGAAGGGTGAGATAAGTGCCAGACCAACATACAATGCTGTGTAAAGCACGTTACGACTCAAGTCCTTGGCTTCCTTATCACTTGAGTACATCACCGGTTTCAAGCACTCCTGTAATGTTCAAGGGTCATGATATATCGTTTCTCTTCCTGCACTTCTTCCTCTCTCAATTACTGGAATAACTGTCTCTTGTTACCTTCCTAATATACCAACTTTAGCTTCTACCACAATAATAAATAAATAGTAATAGGTAGTCACTTCTTACAGTCAGCATACAATCCTGTCATTCTCTGGCTTACTACAATCATCTTATTTCAGCAGTCAAACTGGATAATATGGAATATAAATAAAGATAATATGCTCACCAGATAGACATCACATATTTGGTACCACCACAAGTTATAGAGTGCTGTGGTGGCTCTTGGGAAATTGAACTCCTCAAAGGCAGCATTACACTCCTGCACAGCAACTGCAAGTTGTCCCAACATCCATTGATCCACCATGCTAAGGCTGGATTTCTGTAATTACACATATTTCATACAATTTAATACAGTGGACATTGGAAAACATAGCCAAATTGCATCAACCTTGCATGTTTTGGTCATGAATAGAGAAATGAGAAAGAGAGATAACAATAATAATATAAAGATGGAGTAGATAATATGGATGCGAGATTAATATTTACATAATAGGAGAAGAGTTTTTACAATACATGATTGAGGGAAGATAGAAAATTCCAAGTAAGGAGAACAAATAAATAGATTGCCAAGGATATACATAAATAGTATTGTGCTGTAACCATCCCCTTGACACAGTTCCAAGCAATAAGATCACATGATGTCTATTGGTCTATCTATCTATCTAGTATCTACACACGATGTTTGTTCCAAAGAACTGTCCTCAAAGGGATGGCTGTGATAGAGTTCTGCATGATGTCAGCCAATCACTTCACACACACAGGACAGGTAAATAAATTATGATTTAATATGGCTACAACAAGCCCAAATAACAGGTATCATACTGTGGTTAAACAAACAGCAAAGTACATCATAAATCATCTCCACTTAATAAAAAAGATGTAAAGAAAGAAAAATGAAGAGTATAAAAGCAGAGAAGCAGAATTTCTTGCCTGTATGATATACAAAAATGCACACACACATTAATAATGAAATTCTAACTACATAACTATTCCATGAGCCACACTCAGAACAAAAAGTCAAGCAAGGCAGGCAAATTAATATAAGCCTTACCTCACTGGATTTAGAGTTGGGAGCTTGTAAGCTGCCTCTAGCCTCAGGAAGAGACCTTCTTTCTGCTTCAGAAAAGCTGGACATGTGGCAATACCAACGCAACACATGTGGGTATTTTGAAAGTGATATATCTGCTTCTGCTATGTGCTTCACAACTGTGAGATCAGCTTTTGTTGGAACATATCCACCAACATAGCTGTACTGTTCCAGCGTTTCATTTAGCCCAGATAATTCTAAAGTGTCATTCTCTTTACATAATGAAGATGACCTGGAGTGCTCAGTTTTGCATCCTGATCTCGCTTGCAGTACCTAATCAACAACACAAACAGTTATTGACAAAAAAATCGCTTTACATACAGTAAACACTAAATCTATTGAATCTTGATATAGGTATCAAATTAAATGTCAGAGCTGAACAATGAGATTCATTAACTTGTGGAGTAAAATATGATCAATGGAGAAGGAATGATAACCACACCATAGCACCAATCCAAGCATCAATGTTCCTCTGACAGATTTTGATCTGACTGAATGTCACCACTGAGAAAGTCTCACACTCACACTAAAATCAACAATTGGATTAGTATCTCTCATATACGGTACCTACACCCCACCACTCCCAAACCTCTTGCCTCTCCACTTTGTTCAATGTTTTCCACCAGGAACTACATTAACTTACATAGACAACAGAGTAATGCTCAGATACTAGTGAAGAAGTTTTAATTCATAACCCATCATGTATGTATATATACATGTAAACACAAGCATCATCCACTCACCTTTTCCTGCAGGTCTTTGAGAGAGCTGTATGGCTTAAAGTCTTGGCCAATATTCATCATGGCAAACTTAGTTGCATTCCACAACTTATTGCAGAAGTTCCTGTAGCCATTGACCCGTAAAACATCCAAATTTATGGCTCTTCCTGCAAAGAGAGGAGAGCATAACCATGGAAAAACAATTTCTGGTTCAATACAAGCAGATGCATCTCAAATGAGGAAAGTATACTGTAAAACCAAAAAAAATAACACAAGACTTTACTTAGTATGAAAGAATTAAATGTCTATACAGTGATAATTACATTCTTCAACTAATCTTTCCATTGAATTGGATTTATAAACTTAATTCCACTTCTGGTTACTCAAAATTGCTTTCCTTTCTTACTCTCAAACATTCCAACACCATCTTCCAATTTGACATTCTCATCTCACAGTACTTATATTCCTCATGTATATTCTCAGTGCCATACTAAACCCCTACCAAATACACATGACGGTCTTGATATCACTGTGCAGACCAAACCACTACCAAATATGTCTTGATATCACTGTACAGACAATCACTAAACACACCAAGCCTTGCCCGCACACAATAATCATTTTTACCATCCATGAAGAGGCAATGGCTGTGTGGCAAGTGTTGATGAAAAAGGGAATGTCAGAGACCATGTGATGATAGATAAACAGAGATTGTCAGAAGGTTTGACAAGGAATTGCAAGGACAGGATAATACAAGTAAAAACCAAAACTACATGAGATCTCTATTATGTTTCAAAAAAGACAATCAATTGCTTAACACTCTATCCTGTTTTTCCTATATGTAAGACCAAGATTAGAATAAAGATAAGAATAATCTCTGGGTAAAATATGAGCTTCTGACCTTGTGAGGTGTAAGCACAGAGGGCGAAGCGGAGAGCATCCGTGCCACACTCTGGAATGCCCTGAGGATAGTCACGCTTCTGCCCTTCCTTGGCTTTGTTGATTTCTTTTGGATCCAAGTTGCTGTTTTCATCAAGTTGCTTGTGGAGTTCCTATGTAAAGTAAATAGTCTGTTGTAAGCAATATATATCATGTAAGAATAATTAACAGCAAATTTCAAATCACTATATCATATTTCTTTTACCATTAAAAAAAATGCTGCATCAGTGTCAGCATACAACAACTCTGAAACTTTGAAGTGATTTAACTACAGTGTAAAATGAGTCTGATATACTTCAATGTATGAGTAGTTGTACCTGGAGACTTATTCCATAAATTACATCCATGGGATCGATAACATTGCCAAGGGATTTGCTCATCTTGCGGCCATGAGCATCTCGTACCATGGCGTGCAGATACACTTGCCTGTAGGAAACAAATCCATTAAGTTTCCAAACATCAAACATTTGTGGACTAATATAACTTCTTGTTGCAGCTCAAAGTAAGCCTGCAAGGTGTTGATGAAGTTTTAAAGGTAAAACACTGAGCACGATAATAAAATAAACTCAATTTCATGTTCTCCACCAAAATATTTTCAGTATATATCATTTCAAGCCATTATGATAATCAATTTATTTAATCTTACTTGAATGGCAACTTTCCAAGAATGTGTTGGCCGAAGAACACCATTCTTGCCACCCAGAAGAAAAGAATGTCATGCCCAGTTTCCAGAAGTGTGTTGGGATAGAACAATTCCATGTCTTTAGTCTGAAAGAAAATCAAGTCATGTGACCACAACTTTGGCACATCTGCATGTACATCAAAAACCTGATGCCAGAAAATAACTCAAATCAAAAGATAATCAAGATATACTTGTCATTATGTTATGTTAGCTACATAATGCATGTCAATTATATTCTATGTATTATATAATATGCAATATGTCATAAACACAGCAAATATCAGTTTTTCAAGTAAGAGTTACAACTATGGTTCACTAACCTCCTTGGGCCAGCCCATCACTTCAAATGGAAAAAGACCTGAGCTGAACCATGTGTCAAGAACGTCTGGGTCTTGCTGCAACTTGATCATGTCTGGTGATACATTGAACTTGGAAGCTGCTTTTTGCCTGGCTTCCTCTTCTGTCCTTCCACTCACCCAGTATTCATCATTCTGTGTAAGATAAGAATAATACAAATAATGATCTACAAATTGTACAACAATAATGGCAAACAAAAAAGAAACCTGTTTAGCTTGAAAGCAGTTTTTTCATTGTATATTCTGTGTAAGATAATAATAATACAAATAATGATCTGCAAATTGTACAACAATAATGGCAAACAAAAAAGAAACCTTTTTAGCTTGAAACCAGTTTTTTCATTGTATAGTTTACATACAAGGAATTAATAGCATTCTTAAAAAGAAGACTCCATTCACTCATTCGATGAATTAGAAAATGGTAAATTGGTTTTAAAACTAATGTTACATTTCATTAAAAACATTCCAAAGAGTAATAAATCAATTGTGGTCTGAACTTTATTTCAATATAATTCATTAATATTAATTTCAAGAAGACACAGAATATTGAGATACAAAATTGATAATGATTTCCATACATGTAAATAAACATGCATAAACATTGTTCAAAACTCACATCTTGTTGCTTTTGCTGAGGGATGGACGGATCAAAGGTTACAAAGTACGCTGGAATTTGATGACCCCACCACAACTGTCGAGATATACACCAATCTCTGATCTCTTCCATCCAGTGGTACCAAGTCTTCTCATGGAATTTGGGAATTATTTCTAGTTCACCTGACTCAACAGCTTCCACAGCCTTCTGAGCCATGACACCACACTTGACATACCTGCAATAGACATAACAAAAGGGTTCTTACCTAGACATTTCACTAGCAAAACAGGTACAATCTTTCTACCAGATGGAAAAGCCATTTTTATCCATTTGAAAAAGCACACCAAAGAAGCAAACATTTACAGATGAGGATGTAACTGTTTTCAGTGTCTCTAAAACAATGGGCCTTAAAAGCTCAGTTTCTCCATCTATCAACTTGACACAGCCTTCCAGATAATAATCCCCTCTTTCTAGTGGTCAGCTTCCCACCTCTTACATAAAAAAAAAAAAAAATACTAATAACTGGCAAACTGAAGATATGGCAAACCAAAATACATGGTAGACAGTATGAATATAAAATCTAAAGCTACAATTTCTGCTAAAGAGCTCTCAATACTGACCATTGAGGTTTTATCATAGGCTCAATGACATCCTTGGAGCGAGAGCATATAGGCACGACCATTGGGTTATCTTTGGTCTCCACATAAAGGCCCTTCTCCTTCAGAGCTTCTAGTACAGCACGACGAGCTTCAAACCTCTTCATTCCCTGCAAAAGTACATCAAGAATTCATCACTTTCCTTCACATATACATAATCTCAACCATGATCATATGTACATAACTAAGAAACTCAACACAATCTAATAAACAACCTATTTTTCAAGGACACAATTTTTTGAAGACCAATTAACAAATATGTTACCTGCTAAATGAAACTGTATCTATTAATATTTCTTTTAAGTAAGAAGATTTTTAGACAAGGACATAATAAATCATTAAGATGCCAGTCCTCAAAAAAGAATATCCAAATGTAAGTAAATAATCTGAAGCTGGAAAACCAAGCACAAAGAATATCCTCCCACATCATAATCCCACAATGTTCAGCCCATGAATGATGCCAAAAGCTTTCTTTGTATCCATGTCACATATTACAAAAAATATTGTATAGTTACATTTTCTGATATACAAACTTACTGTGAAATGCTGATAACCTTCAACAATGTAGCCATCATCAGTGAAAATGTTGAGGAAAGGAAGGTTGTGTCGTTTGCCAACTTCATAATCGTTAGGGTCATGTGCAGGTGTGATCTTGACAGCACCAGTACCAAAGTCCATCTCTACAAAGTCATCTTGAAGCACTGGTAGCCGGCGATCAGTGAAGGGATGCACAAGAGTCTTGCCGTGAAGATGTTTGTACCTGTCTCCCCACAAGGCAAACAACTGCTAACCAAAATCATTCATCTTCAAAATGGAAAACTCAAAATTTTGTTTCAACGATCTCTATTCGATAACATTTGTAAGGTAAAAAATATTAAGCACACTTTTCTTTTTTGTTTTTCATATATGAGGAGCACAAGCCACGAATAAAAAACATGTCTTCACATTCATAGAAACCCCAAGAATCCTTTAAACTTTCTTCACCTTTCATCCTTTGGATTAACAGCAACAGCAGTATCACCAAGCATGGTCTCAATACGGGTAGTGGCCACAACCACACGGTCCTCAGAGCCTTCTACTTGATAGGCAAAGTTAACCAGCACTCCAAACTCCACTTTTTCTGCATAGCCTGGTACGGGAAGTTCTGTTCGGCCAGCCAGTTCCTTCTTCTCAACCTGGGAAATTAAGAAAATATTGACAATAGGAGGGAGGCTCCTGTGCTATTACGGTGGGCGACCTGAATGGTGATATAACCTTCATCTTGGCTGACAGCAGAAAAAAATGCATGGGGGGTGGGCCATTGATATTGAAATCACTGTGGGGGAGGGGTCTAAGGCAGTGGCATAGCTATGGGAGGGAGGGGGCATGAGTTCTATAAATTTCAGAGGGAGGCAAATGCCCCTCCTTGCCCATCCCTACAGATGCCCATGTAATCAGCCTAATCAGACAAACAAAATTGTATCAAACAATAGCAAGGTGAAATAAATGATGATCACAAAAAAGCATTATTTTACTACATGTTTGCAGAACTTACTTCAATATCAGAAATGGCAGATTTCAGCGTACAAGACCAGTTAACAAGGCGATTTGATCTGTAAATTGTTCCATCTTCATGCATTCTGACAAAGGCCTCCTTCACAGCTTCCTGTGGGCCGGGATCCATGGTGAAGCACGTCCGGTCCCAGTCCAGTGAGGAACCCATCTTCTCCAACTGGTGGTATATGCGATGGCCTTTCC
This sequence comes from Callinectes sapidus, assembly GCA_020233015.1. Classification (NCBI taxonomy): domain Eukaryota; kingdom Metazoa; phylum Arthropoda; class Malacostraca; order Decapoda; family Portunidae; genus Callinectes; species Callinectes sapidus. The sequence continues at coordinate 10,771,145 of CM035186.1, read as the reverse complement.
TGGATATACAACAAAATGGAAGTGTGAGAGAGGTGTTCCTTCACAGTGTGTGTGTGTGTGTGTGTGTGTGTGTGTGTGTGTGTGTGTGTGTGTGTGTGTGTGTGTGTGTGTGTGTGAGATGATGAAAATAATGCAACACACATTAACAAGATGGCATACATCAGATAGAGGTACTAATGAAGGTATTGTGGCAAGATATGAACTTCTGAATGATGAAAACTGGAACATAAATCAACCCTAATATTCTGGCTTTCCCACAGGAAACTCTGAGACCATTATCATCATTACAAATCCAGAACAAAAAAATAGTTAAGCTGTAAAAAAATAAACATTTTTTTTAAATGTTACAATGAAAAATGGTACAACTGCCAAGATAAACACTGTAACCTATAAAATTTCAACTGTAATATTGTTAAAGCAGTCAAAACTAAGCTAACCTGACAGCAACAAAATCATAATCTGAGTGCATGGATAATACACCAATTTAATATTTCTAATCAGCAAATAATCAGTAATATTTCACCTAAAGAAACAACACTCACTCATTTTTCCACTGCCAAACCTTCTTCATGAACTCTTCCCGTCCAAGGTCATGGCGAGTAACTCCCTCCTCCCGCTTGAGCTTCTTCTCCACAGCCACTTGTGTAGCTATTCCAGCATGGTCACACCCGGGAACCCAAAGTGTTGTACGACCTTTCATTCTATTCCTGGAAGTAAGAAACATTCTCATTAACTCCTTCAGTGCTAGAACACATTTTCATATTTACTCTGCTTAATATTTGCGAGTTTTACACAGCTTCAAAGCTCATGTGGGGGTTAAAACAGTACTCTGGCCATTAAACATAAGACCTCCATAGACCCTTCCTAATGTCAGTAAAACCATCTAATCACACTCAAGCTCATGGTAAAAATGCATCCTTGTACTTAAGGAGGTTAATCAGGATACACACTCACCAGCGACATATGGCATCCTCCACAGAATTGGTAAGAGCATGGCCCAAATGTAAGCTGCCAGTCACATTTGGTGGAGGAATAACCATAATGAACTTCCCTTTTGGATTATCTTCATTAAGGTTTCTCTGTAAAAGAATTAAACATATCACATGATGAAGCAATACATATGTACAAGATATTTATTTTGTCTCATTTATATTTCTAATGTAAAGAGAAGTGATTCCATTCAAAGAAACATAAACAAAGTACAGAACTTCAGACCCACATATACTCACTCCATATTCTGGCTTGAAGAATCCCTCCTTCTTCCACCAGTCATACCAGGCAGCCTCCACATACCTAGGGCTGTACTGAGCTGGTAACTCCACACTCACGTCCTTCTTCTCACCCGGTGATGTTGGAATGTCATATGTGATGACTTTTTTCTGTCAAAGGTCTCTAATGAGCATCTTTCCACACAAACAATTATATATTATGTATTTTCTACCAATATAAAAAGAGCGTGATGCTAGCCACATCTGAGATTGTTACAGCTTTAATAATTTCTCTTAAAGGTTCCTACACTTACACCAGCAAATATGCCTCAGTGGTGTGTACTGAGATGTCTATTAACACATTTCTGGTCCGCAGGCATCACTTAACCCCTAAACTACAACACACGTATATCATGTGATGAACAGCATGTAATGGTGACTTGCATCACATGATGTATATATGTCATTATATTTTGCAATCTCAATTCTATCTAACATGTAAGTACATATTAATCTCAAGAGGAGGCAAAACTAATCTCCATATTAACCTATGTATAGATTTCTTTTTTAAAGGGACAAAATCCATCAACTGCATCATGGATTGCTTACCTGAAGGCTGCACCTCCCTCAATGACATCAAAAATGTTTGACAGATTTAGGAGTATGACAAGTGACACCATTCCAAAAGGAGCAGCAATGTATGACCCGACACAACACAGCCTTAAACCACACAACACGACGAGCGTCAAGAACAGCAGCTGCTGGCCATAACAAACACCCATCCACTCCACACAACATTCACCACACACACACACAGAACACACATCTGTCGTTACCTCCTCCACTGCCTTGGGTTTCTTCTGTTGAACATCGCCACTCTTCACAGTCGTCTTAGCTTGCTTCTCTGCGAACTTGGCTAGCTTTGCCGCCTTCTTGGCTTCCTTCTCTAGCTGCTTGGCTGTTTTGGGTTTATCTGCAGCCTGTTGGAGCGGCTGAGAGGAGGGAGTATCACAGCCGGTATCCGACATCGTGGTGTTGCAGTGGCCATCCCTCTCATCTCGACAAAATGAAAAAGGTTTTTCAGCTATTCAATGATTTTATGAAAAATTATTACGTGAAAATAACCAAAAATACTTTTTTGTATTTAATTTATTAGTTTAGTGGTGAAAATGTGTTTTATTTTATATAAAATATTTTCGTCTCCTTTCATCTCGACAAAATGGTGATGACTTGAGCAGAATGCTTCTTTGTGGCGCGCCATTCAAGTATGCGTTTTGTGTCCCCCTTGTTCCAAGCATCCATCCGCATCACATGTCCATTTCCCCTTATCCTGGGAACAGTTGGCACTATATCAGTAAGCTGAGAGAGAGAGAGAGAGAGAGAGAGAGAGAGAGAGAGAGAGAGAGAGAGAGAGAGAGAGAGAGAGAGAGAGAGAGAGAGAGAGAGAGATTGATGTGTAATTAGTTGCGTCAAGGTTATTATTATTAATTTTCGTTGATGTATTCACGTGTGTTCGCCTGTATACGCCTGAAGACCTTGCGATCTGTCAGTTGAAATGCCTCTAACCAACTCTGTCCAAGCCACACGATGCTGCACGAGCTCCTTCACATCCTCAAAGTCTTCCCCATACCTGGTGGTTATAGTGTCTTCCATTGCAGCATCCAGCCATCTCTTCTTAGGCCGTCGAACAGCAGCAGGACGCTTATTAGCAGAGCGCCATTTAAGTGTGCGTTTTGTGTCTCTTGTTCCAAGCATCAGCATCACTTGTCCATTTCCGCTTATCCTGAGAACAATTATCGCTATCAGTAAGCTAAGAGAGAGAGAGAGAGAGAGAGAGAGAGAGAGAGAGAGAGAGAGAGAGAGAGAGAGAGAGAGAGAGAGAGAGAGAGAGAGACTTCCCAGTCCTAGGTGATTCCATTCCCTTTTATATATATTAAGTGTGGAATGTCACTGAGGAGAGAATAGTTGTGTACACGAAGATAGTGTCCTGCTGATGGACGGATGGGAGGATAGAATTTATGACCGAATAATAGCAACTTTACTCTCAAATTCTAGGAGGATCAGAAGTCAAAACAGTAAAGAGAACATAACCATTGAGAAATAAATAAGGCAGCAAATAGTTTACCTTGTCCTTGCCTACCTCACCATGGCCGTGCAGACATCAAGGGGCATCAGCTGGCTAGTCACGGCAAGGACGGTGGAGGAGATGCTAGGGAGAGATGAGAAACAAATTAATAATGTTGATAAGTAAACAGTATTCACATAGACAGCTGATTCTGTTAGAACACACGAAAATAATTGAAGCTGCAAGAAGATATCAGATCTACATGGGGCAGGTCCTGTATCAAACATAAATATACTGATATATTTCCACTTATCATTCCTCCTATTAACTCAACACTCACTTACACACACACACACACACACACACACACACACACCGCGTAGTGTAGTGGTTAGCACGCTCGGCTCACAACCGAGAGGGCCCGGGTTCGAGTCCCGGGCGCGGCGAGGCAAGTGGGCAAGCCTCGTAATGTGTATCAAGCCCCTGTTCACCTAGCAGCCAGTAGGTACGGGATGTAACTCAAGGGGTTGTGGCCTCGCTGTCCCGGTGTGTAGTGTGTGATGTGGTCTCAGCCCTACCCAAAGATCAGTCTACATGAGCTCTGAGCTCCCTCCGTAAGGAAAGGCTGGCTGGGTAACCAGCAGGCGACCGAGGTGAGGTGAATAACACACACACACACACGACACATATACCAGAAAATATGTCACAATGCTAGATATGAAGAGAGCAAAATGTAACAATATCCCAACAACACAGCATCACACACACACACACACACACACACACACTACGTACATACCTGAAAAATACCTCAAAATACCCCCCAAATTTCTTCACAATGCTAGATGTGAAGAGAGCCAATATAACAGTATAACAGCATCACACACACACACACGCACGCACGCGCACACACACACACACACACACACACACACACACGCACACACAAACCACACACACACACACGGTAAACATACAGTAAATCATGCTATATGCAAGATAAGAGTCAGAAAGGGGAGGCTGCCTGGAGGCGCCCGCCATTATGACGTCACGGCTGATGACGTCACAGCCTATGTGCTTTATATTTACGTAGGGTAAACCATTTTAAAAATGACCCCTCGAAAAAACGGTGGTAAACCAAAATCTTATGCCTATTTCGACTTGATAAATACGATAACTAAATCCCAAAGTATAAACAAACTCCAAACAACAGTAATTGTAAAGAGTTTTTCACTAGGAAAAAAGTATTTTATAAAAATATGACCCCTTTTGAAACTCATTAAATATCTACTCACTACCACTTCAATGGAACCCAAAACCACTTCAAAACACTTGATTAATTATTTTTAATTATTTTTAACACTTTAAAGTTAGTTAAGAGGTAGAAATAGATCATTCAAAGGGTGATAATTAAATTATTAATGGTACTTTAACACCACTAGAAAACACTTTTACCCTCCATTATTTTCACTGAGCTTTAGGGCATAAAACATTATTTGATATGGACTATCTTTTGCAATTAATAAGAACTTGATACTGCCTCAAATAAAAAATTGTCTTGGGCGTTCCAAGAAATTTGGCGCAAAAATCCGCCCTTATTTACCACCATGATAACGCCAACCACAGCTATCTCCACCCCACACACGCACAGAAATCACTTGAACGACAAAGCAGTACTTATAGAAAGCCTTAAATTTGACTGTTGGGCCCAAATAAATAGTCAGAAATGAAAGAAAATATCATGATATATGAGCCGGCTGGCGTAGGCCCCTGAGTGGGGTACGGCCCACTTCAACCTACATTAAACTTAAACTTGACCACAAAAGCAATGTCTGAATGGATAATATGAAAGCTTAGTACCATGGCTGCATACTGTGGCAAGATGAGCCTATAATAATTGAGATATGAGGCTTAAAATGACCGATGAAATAAGAATCCAAGATGGCGCCCGGGCCTAGTGTCGTGTTGAGTCACCTAATGAGACAAGGCAAGGCTCCCGGCACAGTGGTGCTAATAACACAGTCCACTACCAGCCAATCTATCTTGCTGCTCCGGTTCAGGAATTAGATGACTTGGACACTGAATAAACTACCACACTCTTCCTATTCTGTCATTAAAAAACACTCGCTAGACCGTTTTGAAGGTGAAAATCGTCTTAATACACCAAAGAATGGTAAAAATGGGTAAAATTCCGTATCTGTCCACCAAGATGTTTTTCAATAGGTTAAACGCAGCTAACCCACGTACACCCTGCTGCTCAGAGCACTGGTAAGACACTGATTCACTTCCTTTCTACACACCAGGGGCCCTACCCCACCCTCATGGCTGGCCGGGAAGGAGCATATTATTTTAACAGCTGCCAAAAAGTTCTTGCATTTTTCTATTTTTCTCTTGACACATCTAAGAAATCGAGCAGGTTATATGCAAAGAACATAAATAGACAATAGATAAATATATATACAACTCCCTTAAACGTCAAGAGTAAGGCGAATTAGTGGAAAAAGACCGTAAATAAACGAAGGAACAAGGCCGACCGTTAGTAATTTTTACCAGCACTCAGAGCGAAAAGTAGTTGTATATTTCCATGTTTCTCTTCACCCAGCTAGAAAACTAGTAGGTTATAAATACAAAGAATAAAGATGAAGCGTGGAAAAATACATATATAACCCCTTAACCGTCAAAATAAAACGAATTAGCGAAAAACAGACGCAGGTAAACGAAGAAACAAGGCTACCGTTACTCATGTCTACCAGCACAAGGAGCAAAAAGTTTGCGTATTTTTCCATGTTTCTCTTGACACAGCTAAGAAATCGAGTAGGTTATATACAAAGAACGTTGATAGACAATAGATAAATATGTACAACCCTATAAATGTCAAAAGTAAAGCGAACTAGCGAAAAATAACAAAAATACGCCAAATGAACGAGGCAAAAAGGTAATTAGACCCTAACTTGACCTAATCTCTCTCTCTCTCTCTCTCTCTCTCTCTCTCTCTCTCTCTCTCTCTCTCTCTCTCTCTCTCTCTCTCTCTCTCTCTCTCTCTCTCTCTCTCTCTCTCAATGAAATATTGTTATAGTCATATGTCATTAGCAGGTAACTCTAAATATCATATCATCTTTATACTTGACAGTTAGTTATCTAGATCCGTTCTATATTTTTTTCCTTTAACTACTTTAAACATCATGGGGAGATTTTCTCTTTCTCTTCAATCTTGCAGCGTTAATAACCCTATTTCCTTCTCTCTCTCTCTCTCTCTCTCTCTCTCTCTCTCTCTCTCTCTCTCTCTCTCTCTCTGTGTGTGTGTGTTTGGGGAGTATATGAGTGTCTGAGCATGTGGAACTGTGTATGGATGTGTTAGGGTGTATGTAGGCATGGTGTGTGTGTGTGTGTGTGTGTGTACGAAATCAAGGATATTATATAAGTACTAAGAACCCTTGTTCGAAAAGTATTCCAAAATGTCGACATGATGGCTTGTGTTGCGTATCTACTTTATATTTACTTGTTTGTTTATTTTATTTTAGTATTATTTTTTGTTGTTTTACTTACGTATTGTTTTTCTTTATTAGTTATATATTTCTTTTAGGTGATGGTGACAAAATAAGTACGTTCGTATCGTATTGTGACACAAGCATCATGGCGACGAGAGGATCCAAATACAGTGGAAAAAATCTGATTATTCAAGCTAGAAACGATGGATCTCGGCAGTATTACGGTGAATATTCATTTCTAGGAATACTTTTAACTTTATCCACATGTGACCAGTGTTTAAGGGTGAGTGGATGTGGCAGTATTGACCAGTCCGTGACATGGTCCTGGGAAAGTTGAGGCTTAAGGAGGAAAATTTTACTTTCTTTTTTGATAATTGGTAATGGAAAGGAGAATTAATGATAATGGTCCAGTATATCTCAGCCTACAACGTCTACAGGGTTGGAATTTCACTTCAGATTAAGCTAGGATACCTACATGAGGTTAGATTCCGGCCCCTGCTTGTATCGTAATTTGCTTTGTGGAGTATATATTGTTGTAAGGGCTGGTGCATCAGCAGAGTGAGGCTTTCTATGCCCCATACCCTAGTCGTGGTGCAGGAAGCCCACCAGGGAAGAGAACCTTCTTAGCTTCTCTCAGCCGTAGATTTTTACAACTACACCAGTCTCGAGATGGCTTTTCTTATCCTTATCATCATCATTGAAAAGAGAGGAAAGACGCAAAGAACGTGAATGGCGAAATGAAAAGTCTATTGTGGCTTGGGAAGATTACAAAAATATTAGAATAGGTATAATGATTTGTTATATAATAGTATATAAAATGAATTATTACTGTACAGAGATTCTTGAGGCAGGATCAGATATGAATAAATTATATCAGCTTTTCAATAGTCTCACTGGTACTACTTTGAGGTAAAAGCTTCCAGATGGCTTCTGTGATAAAGATTTAGCAGATTAATTTTGTAAGTTTTTCAAGAGTAAGATTATGGATATTGTATCTGGATTTGTGAATATGTCTTTTACGCCTCTTGTTATTGAAAGTGATTGCAGGGTTTTAAGTACTGGGACACCTTTTTATCATGAGTTTTGGGTATGATTAGATTATTTTATTGATATTAGGAAGGGTGTATGGAGGTCATAAGATCAATGGCCTAATTTAATCCTCAAATGAGTTTCTCAAGCTGTATAAAATAAAAAAGATAATTAGAATTGATATCAAAATGCATCCCAGTACTGAAGGGGTTAAAGCATTTAGTATTGGAGAGTATAGAGTAAAGTTGTTTTTTCTCAACAGAGCATGATGACAGGGGAACGACACGCAGCAGTGGGGGAGGTGGTGGCCGAGGCAACTCAAGGTACCACAACTCTGGAGGAAGGTATCGAGGAGGAAGAGGAGGGCGAGTGTGGGATGCTAACTGGGAAGACGGAAGAAACAATCGTTTCCCGGAGGTAATTTTTTTCAGATCTTGATTGTGCCATGGAGTATCCAGTTGAAATGACTCTTTGTCCAAATGGCTTATGATATCAATGACCAGAATGACCCCAGATTGAGCATGATAACCTGGAAAGGTGCATTATTTGTATTTGTTAGTGTCTTTGTATTTTGAAAGTGTTTTGTGTGTGTGTGTGTGTGTTTTATGGTTGTGCCTGAAGTTGTGTTGTTTCAGGGACACTGGCGGGGCAACAAGAGAGGTGGCAACAGAGGAGGCCATGGTCCACGCAGACCTCAATACAAAGACGATGACACAGAGATGACTGGCGGCTCCCGGGAGAGGAATCGGTAATTATGTGTTTCTTGAGCATGTTTTGAATTTTTGTAACAATATTTGATTTTAAGGTCGTGTGAGTAGCACTATATTTTCTTGATAGCTTTTAATCCTTCTTCAGGAGTTTTTATGTAAAAGGGGAAGCTGATCACGGGCAACAATGAAAATAAAAGAAGCTTACTTATTTGCCTTATTGTTTATATATGTAAAAAAATTAGCCAAAAGACAGGGACAGATGTCTTGAAACCTCCCTCTTCAATAAAGTTGTCATAGAAAGTTGGAAGTATAGGAGTAGGTAGAGAGTTCCAGAGTTAACCAGAGAAAGAGACTGGTCAATAGAAAGGAGGCAGACAACATGAGATCAATATTGTTGAAAGGAATGAATGGTACAATTGATGGTGTTTGTTGCTTCAGGCGGCAGGACATGTACAAGCGGCGTGGTGGTCGGCAACACGTTAACAATCACAACAACAACAGGATGGGATGGTACAAAGCAATGGTGAGTTAGTTTACACAATTATAGTTTGTTTTCTCAATTTATTATACAATTAATCTGAAAATAAATGGGTTGTATAATTAGAATTATTTGTAATACATTCACTTTGTTAAACTTAAGTATTGTGAATAATTTATGGTCTTAACCAAAGGCAAATAGATTATAGTTTGGAAAGATTTTAGTGATAACATCTAAAGATAATCTATAAATCATCTCTTCCCTGAGTTAAGATCCTTATCCATTTTCGTGTATAAATTGCTTTAACGCATTTCATATTTATTCTGCTTATTACTTATCAGTTTTATATAGCTTTAGAAACTCATGTGGTTGATTAAAATAATACTGGCCAGTAATCTTCTTGACCTTCATAGACCCTTCCTAATGTCAAAAAAATTATCTAATCACATGCAAAACTCATCGTAAAAATGCGTCCAAATATTGAAAGGGTTAAGATGATGGTGATATACATCATTAGTTCAGTATCAACAATTACCTCTCTATCACCATCCTCAGATTAAAGACGGTGTGAACTATGACCGTCAGGAAGTCTTGGAAGGCATCCGATCTCTTGTCCATGAGCCATTCATCCCAGTGCTGGTAAGAACACACACACACTGCCCTTTAAAGGCAAAAAAAAGCCATTTGTTTAACATCTATAATCTGTAGGATATTGTTCTACTTTCTCTCTCTCCTTTTTTCTTGTTATTGTACCCAGCTGTTTGTTTGTCGACTAGTTTTTATAGGACTAGCTTTCTCTGTGTGGTAGTTCTGTTTAAAAGCCACTCAGACACTTATTTCTCCACAGTGCTCATAGAAATAGGTATATTAGAAGCATGAATTTGATTTATTCATTCCAATCATCTCCAGCATATATATTTCCTCAGATTGGGCATTTTAAGTTGAATTTCCATGCATTCATTGGGCTTAAAGTGGTGTTGGTTGTTGCAGTGTGAGGTGGAGGGAAAGGCTTTGGTGTTCTACCTGGAGGACAATGGCCCAGCTGTTCAGGCCATCTCTGAAATCAGCCGTCGCCTCACCATGGCCAATGGCGACAAACTGACAATCTTCTTCAACCGCTCACCTCCGCCAAACAGGTCCCTTACTCAAGCACAGGTTGGTTGCTAACTATGGTGGTCATTTCTTTCAGGATCAAATTAAGTAAAGCTCTTGGTGTTTCATTTGAATTTCCAACAATGTTTTAAAAAGGTCTGAAAATTCAAGTAATTTTTTCCTAGTTCTTGAATTTATCTTGATATTTTGTCATTTGTGTTCTAATGAAATGGAAAGTGATATTCTTCTGCAAGTTGTAGAGTGAATGCTTGTAAATGTGATCTTGAATTAAGTGTTGCCTCTTGATAGCTTGTCTTGGATCTTTTTGCCTAGGGCAATGTCATCTAGGTATGTAAACAGTCAAAGTGGCTAATAGAAATGTTTGTAGTCATGTTACAATGTTGTGGCAGATGGGAGCAATGATATTATGTTCCTCTGTCTCACAGCGAGAACAGGTCATGCAAGTGATGAGTGCTCGCTACTCACCGGAGATGAAAAGGCTTGACCTCAAGAACTTTCACAATGATACCAGTAAGTAAATCATTCCATTTATGTTCACATGTAGTAATCTGTTGGAATATTAAGCTTTGTCTTACCTTCATTTATGCTCATATTTGCTTTGTGGTAGACAAATGAGAGAGAATTCACATCACAGTGGCTGTCATTGTTATGTGGCAGTTATTGATATTTTTGTCTTGTCTTGTCTTAATTTTATAAACTTTTATTAGTCAACATCTCTAGGAAAGAGCAAAATTCTGATTAATTATGATATAATTGACTTCATAATACTTTACAGTGATTTGTTAGGATTATGCCCAATATTTGGTTTATATGACAAATAGAACCAGTCACTTTAGCCATGAATGAAACATTTTCTCTCTCTCTCTCTCTCTCTCTCTCTCTCTCTCTCTCTCTCTCTCTCTCTCTCTCTCTCTCTCTCTCTCTCTCTCCCTCTCCCTCTCTCCTTCTCTCTCTCTCTCTTTCAAATGCATGAGATTTGTTTGTGTTAATACAATGTTTTGTGTACAGCGCTGGTGAAGGAGAACATCTTCTGTCCCTTGTACCGCCACCCCAACATGCAGATTGTTGTGAATATCATTATGGAACACATCCCACATGTCGAAGAAATTGACCTCAGCTACAACAAGATTAATTGCCTAGATGAGCTGGAGCGTCTTATATCATCCTGTACCAACCTCCACCGGCTCAGCTTAAAAAAGAATAAGGTAGTTATTCTCACTGTGATATTCTGTTTTATGGTCCCGACAATATGAATACTTATAAATGAATACAATATAGATACTGAATATGTCTATGTCTTCACCCACAGCTTACTAGCCCAGATTCCCTGGATAAACTCTCTGGAATGCAGATTACTGACCTCACCCTGGAAGACAACCCTCTCTGTGACAGATTCCGTGACACAGAGAGCTACATCAGGCAGGTTCATTGGGTTTCTGACCCAGGTTGAATTATTCTTAGTAGGACTATCCATTTTGTAATATGAATTTAAAGGAAGTGTAAAGCTTACTTTATGGATAAGTAAGATTGAAGTAAGCCACTGTGTAGAGCCTAGTCCTTTGCAGAAAAATCTTGTTGCTGGCGTCATATGAATAAACATAACTTGCTGAAATAAAGAAAAATTTGAAGAGTAAGCCTGTTGAGGGGCATTTGTTTGAAATTTAGAATGCACTTTTTTTCCCATTTGCCTTCAGAACGCATGTAGAAATTGTTTTGGCTTTGATGTATAGCTTGCCATCTATTAGAATTGTTGATTTCAGTTCTAAGTCAGTAATTCTCTAGTGATTACAGAGGCTCATAATTTAAATTTGAAAATTGTGCTTTCCTCATCACAACATGGCCTAAATGTTACATTATTGAACACAGGTATTCATATGGAGTCATGACTAAGGACTGAGTATTCAATTCATTTAGCTCAAACTGTGAAAAATGAGCACTTTGCTATATATGACAGTTGTAATATATTCTTATTTTTCATTCAGGTGATTTCCAGACTGTCTTTGTGACCTCATGCTTCTTGCTACAGAAAACAGTCAATTCTTATCTGTATAGTATGTGTGTGTGTATATGTTTGTGTGTGTGTGTGTGCTTGTTGTGCTTAGCTCATTTTACACTCTCTTCAGCCAGGTGTGTAAGGGTGAGGGGTCTGGTCTGGTGGTGGCCTGGCACAGCCCTCGTCCACACCACTCCTGCCTCACAACACCTTCGTATTGTGGAGAACATTTCCACCTTCCACCTCTTTATCATTTTATTGTTTCTTGCAACTTTGATGCTTCTATAATGTAGTGTTTCTTTTAATTAATTTATTCTTTTTTTTTTACCTTCTGAAGGAAGTATGTATTGGATTTAACTCCATCTGCAGGTTTGTTCTCAGTGTATAGACATGTTTTGGAAGGTGAAATTCTTGCTATGAGAATGTGATGAGGCATTGTTAGTTGAGGCCAAAGCATTACCAACCACAGAGAGACAGTCATACTTGATTCACCTTTTCGTAGGATAATGTTTTCTGAGTTATGTTTATGGAATTGAGAAATAGTTTATTCAGATTATGGCATAAATGAAAATTAGTCAAAATTTATACATTTTTTATAAAGTTAAATAGGAATGTGTAGGTTTACCATCAGTAATTGTGAAGCATTTGGTTTGAATAAGGGACCCACCTACATTTCTATTATTTCTTATCTTGATCATGTTTTCATGAACAGATTTTATTTTCTTCCTCAGTAAACAATCTTGTCCAAACTAGAAAGTCAAATTTTCTACTTTCAGTGAGTATTGCAATTTTAACAAGTATTTTGGTTCAGATATTGGCAATATGAACATCTTTTTTTGCCTATTTATATATAAGACTTGCATCTTTTTTATGGAATCATTAAGTAAAGTAATAGTAAAGGGAAAATATTTCAGGGAATAGAAAGTTTAGTTGAAGCAGATAACACAAAAGATCACAACATAGTAATGAAATATAACGTTCACATGAGCATTAGTATTCCACTCACACTCTGATTGTATCTAAGGGATTACTGATCTGTCTTATCAGTCTGAAGGAAAGGTTTTGTTACACATGAACCTGCCTTCTAATTTGTCGCCAATTTCCTTTATTGCAAAACTGTTCTTTTTAGTGAAAAGAACAGTTTTTTTCCCTCTGTTCCTTGCTTTTCTTTTGTTTGCTTTCAAATGAAAAGGAAGGAAGTGAAAGCAATATCCAGTGACAACTTGGCCTGATGGATAATGACAGTATAATTCCTCAAGTTGATTTATTACAATTTTGAGTTTTGTTTTATTTTTATTTGTGAAAATTAAAAGAATCCATGTAACACTCAAAGATATATTGTTTATTCATCAAAGCCATTTTTAAGATTATATATATATATCTATATCTATATATATATATATATATATATATATATATATATATATATATATATATATATATATATATATATATATATATATATCTATATCTATATCTATATATATATATATATATATATATATTACAAAATATTCATTAAATCATTGTCAATGGATGCAATGCTAGGAGGTTGAAATGAATATTGTCTTATATTTTGTGGGTTTATTCTTGTAGAATATGTCTCTCTTGAATAGTGAAGAGATATTGTATTATGCTGTTGCAAAGCATATACCAACTGATTATCTTCTTCTGTCTTTTTAACCAATGTCCTTCTCTGCTCAAATGTATCAGTTATTAAAAGCCACAATGAAACCTGGCTTATGCCTTAACACAATTTTGATAGAAAACAAGTTAGTAAGGCATCAAATGCTTTTAAATTTTCTTACTTTTTTCTTTTCTTTTCTGATTACTTTGTCCAAGTAATTCATCAAATATTGTTTTTGTTTTTTCTTTTCTTTCTCTTTTTGTCATTTTGTTCTTGCCTTGTCATATATGTGAAAGATGACTTGCAGATATACTCGTAGAGTAGAAACCAAGTACAAAATGTGAAATACTCTTATATTACTGAAACAGAGTAACTTTCTTGGAATATGATTAATGTATCTTTTTTTGTCAATAACTCTATGAAAATTACTAAAATTCATATACTTTAAAGTTGAAATCTGAATTGAAGCAGAGACAGCAATTAAGATGTGGATATCACTGTGTACTTCATGATTTTGAAGGCTCAGAAATGTTGAGCTGGAGGAGGAGAGAGTTGTCCTGGACCAAGCTGATTGACTTGCAGTGAATGGCAATGTCCAAGTGACTACCACAACTTATCAGGTGGAGGAGGAGAGAAGCAACGCTGGTAACTGCAATGTACTCATCAGCAACAGCATCCATGAGACAAAATAGGAGGAGGAGGAGGAGTGACAGTATTCATCATCACCCACTCTGGGTCCCTGCATCACTGTACCCTGAAACTTGAACACCCATCTTTATCTTCACTGCATTCATGGTGTTGCAAGATGTGGGACAATTCAGAAGCATCGATCTCTGCTTTATCTTTCTACTTGGAATGTGTATGAAAATATTGAAGTGGTTCATCTTTATCAAATGATATGAATTGTTTCCAATATGATATCAACTTAGTATTAGTACATGCATTCATGATCCAAGAAAGTGACTCTTATTATACTGCTAAATATCAGTATAATCATTTATGTTTGGTTGTGGTATCCATTGCCATCATTAGTGTTAAGTGGAAGAAAACTATTATTTGATTGTTCTGTTGCTGTCCATTCATGAAAACAGTCATGGTCATAACATCATACAGCTGAAGTCTTCATCCATGACAGAATCAATGTTATCATCATCATCATCATTATCATCGTCATTTTGAGGCATAGCAACCACAAGCCTCTGCAGAATATCACAGAATCATAACAATTCTCCAAATTCAACTTGCAATCATCTGTTGAAGCTTTTGTACATGTGCTTCCACAGTCATGAAGTCATCTTTTACACTAGATGTTTCTGAAGTCATCATACTTACCAAGGATTATGAAGCTGTCTTTTATATAAGAGAAAGTAGGAAGCTCATCACCTGAAGCTTATAGAGCCGTCAATCACTGCAAGACTGAAATGATTTCCCTTGATATATCAGGAACCCAAGAGATCTGAAATATACTACCCACACAAGATTATGAAGCTATCATCCACATTGCAAGATTACAATACTGCAAATTGAATACAAGGTTACAAAGCTATCACCCTTGCCAAGTTGAGAAGCTGTTATATGTATTGCAAGATATCAAGAAGTCACCTACAGTAAGAACACTGATGCTGATGACTGTTGAGAGCTACAAGGAGATATAAACAAGATTGATGAATGGAGTAAGAGGCGGAAACTAGATTTTAGTGCAAAGAAATGTCATGTGATAGAGCTAGGCAAAAGCAAAAGAAGGCCAATATGGAGCTACAAGATGGGACAGGAGGAAATACTTAAGACCAAGGAAGAAAAAGATCTAGGAGTGGTGATTCAAGATACAGTGAGCCCAGAATGTCATATAAATCAACTATTTGGATCAACATAAAGAACATTAACCAACATTAAGGTGGCTTTCCACTACATGGATAAGGACATGATGAAAATTTTTTAACCAGCATGATATGTTCGAGGTTGGAATATGCCGCTGTGGTGCGGTCACCTAATGCGAAAAATTATATAAGGAAATTAGAAAGGATCTAAAGAGTTGCCACAAAAATGGTACCAGAATTAAGGGAGCTGACATATGAAGACAGATGAAAAGAAATGGGGCTGCCAACTCTGCAAGATAGAAGAGAGAGAGGGAGATGTACAAGAATCCAAACAAGTTCATAAAGCTATCCATCCTCTATCTTAGAAGATTATAAAGTCATCAGTCAAATTACAAGAAAGTAAAAGCCATTAGTCTGAGTGGCTCTTGTCTCCGTTGAAATAGCAAGCTGCCACCCACATCACTGCACTGAGAAACTCGTCACTTCAAGTCTGTGTCATGGTTCATTTATTAGTGAGATTCAGTGGCTCAAACAAGAATGTTTTTCAGATGTTCTCACTTGATTGACCACAAAAACTTATCAGAAGAAAGACAAGCTGTACATATCAAGTGGGAATGGATTGAGTGATTTGTTTTTGTTATTTTATAGAAATATTTGTTTTCATGTTGTTCATATGAAGAATGTTACTGTGCCATGTATATCTTGTAGTCTTAAGTCACTCTCAGGACCTATGGGTTCACAAAACCTTCATTATAGAGGATTTTGAGAATCTTGTGGTTGCAGGGTGCCTTAATCTTCCCCATTATATATCTAATGGGTTCTCCAAGAAAGAAACAAAAGACACTGAAAATTATGAATTCCTCTTCTGTTTCTTTCTTGTTTTGTGGAAATCTTTATTTTACTTTATATATATATATATATATATATATATATATATATATATATATATATATATATAGCTATATATAGAGGATTATATATATTATATAATTATATATATATATTTTTTTTTTTTTTTTTTTTTTTTTTTTTTTTTTTTTCCCTCTCTCTCAAGGAGTTGGTATTCCCAACCCTTCTAGGTACATATTATCATTCACAAAGTGTAAACATCTCTGATTCATGTCTGAGAACTGAATATCAACCATATCTTGGGGAACTGCATATAGTAGAAGAAACAATTTATTTCAGTTTCTCAATGAAATGAAGAAAAAAAAAAAGATATGTATATGTAAACCCTTAGATATGAAAATCATATTGGGAGTTGAAGGTATTCGATATTGATATTGATGTTGCTCGTGTGAGTGTATTTCCCTTGTGCATGCTTGCATACACTTTTTTCTTTATTCATTTTTTGTTATTTTTATTTTGAACCATATGAAGTGTCAACTGCTGAAAATGTAAATAACCAGTTTCAAATGGAATTATTCATTTTTCATGGTACTGGGAAAGGTTTATGAAAGGACTTCCAAAGAATTTAAAGTTTAATGTAAAGTTTTATGAAATTTAGTGATGAGATTTTAATGAAAATTTATATTATTTGTGCTTAATATATTTGAAATAACCAAAATACATGTTGAACTGTTGCTGCTCTCTCTCTCTCTCTCTCTCTCTCTCTCTCTCTCTCTCTCTCTCTCTCTCTCTCTCTCTCTAATTGAAAGACTATTCATATAATTTACTTAATGAAGACCTGGTCCTTAGTTGAATCTTGACTGCCCTGCTTTAGTTGAAATTTTCACATACAGAATCAATTTTTGCTTTACATTATGTGAAACCAAAGCAAAGTGATATTGAGCTTTGATTTATATTTTACGTATTTATTGTATTCATTTATATATTATTTTCTTAAACTTCCCTTCAAAATTAGCATAGGTCAGTGGTTGGTTCCTGGTAGTGTTGTGAGGAAGTTGTCTTGTGGCTGTAGGGTAGTTCTGGATGAATACTGTAATGTCACTCGGTTTTGGTCCCAGACAGCTTCCTCTTGATGCCGTTAATTATCCTGTTTCTTCTCCCTCAGTGCTGTGAGAAAGCGGTTTCCAAAAGTATTGTACTTGGTGAGTCCTGATAATATTTACTCGTGCCATGATTACAGTAGTTAACACCTTCAGTACTGGGATGCAATTTCCTATTTATCCTGCTTATTATTTGCCAATTTTATACAGCCTCAGAAATTCATGTTAAGATTAGAATACTACAGACAGGTCATTAATCTTCTGACCTCCTTAGATCCTTACTAATGTCAAAAGCATTTTCTAGTCACACCCAAAACACGTGGTAAAAATGCCTCCCAGCATTGACAGGATTAAACCTTATATTGCCAATACCTAGACTGAATATGTATCTTGTGGTTTGAAGGGGGTAAATATTTAAGTAAAACAACTCCTTCATAACAGGATGGCCAGGAGCTACCAAAACCCATTGGATTTGAAGTTGATGAAGAGGTCACCAAAATTCCAAAGTCTATACCAACATATTTTGTTGACCCAAATGCACAGAACTTGGTAACAGTCTTTCTTCAGGAGTATTACAAGGTGGGTTAACAGATTTTACCAGAAAGTGTGGCTTTTAATATGGTTATTATTGTTTATTGTTTATGTATTATTTTCATCACAATAAAATTTTGGATTGCAAGTAATGTGGTACTCAGGTGGTTTGGATTATGACTGCTCATTTTTCAATTCTTTAATGAGTGATATATTGGATTGCAAACAAGTTTTTGGGCCGCTGTGGTACAGTGGAACCATATGCGCTGTGGAGGCCTTGGGATATCCGAGTGCTTGGGTTCGAATCCTGGCCACAGTCTGAGGGGAGATTACGCATCCATTCAGAGTAACAGTTACTAAATGAGTGGGCTTTCAGATAGGAGATCTCCATTAGGTGGTCCCCTTTAGCCCATAAATTCCCATAAAAAGCCCACTTTGTGTAAATAAAAAGAATTCCATTCAGCATAGAGTTGTGGGCCATGGCGGGGTAAACAATATTTCTTCGGTGGACTTCAGTTTGCATTTATTAATCGTTGATATTCTTTTCAAATGACTTAAGTTTGCATTTAATGATTGTTAATATCCTTTTCAGATCTTTGACACTGCAGACAGACTAAAGTTGCAGGAAGCATACTCCCAACATGCATTGCTATCCCTCTCCTGCAATTTCCCTGAATCGGGACCAGGCGCGCGGTGAGTTGCCACCTTTGCCTAATATGTTGAGATCCATACACATTCCAGGAAGCTCAGGTACTGTAATGAATTATAACTAGTCAGGTGTGGCATATATCACCATCTTTTACTTTGTATTCTTTTGTTCAACAGATTCACCTCACTCTATAATGCTGAAAACAGAAACTTGAAGAAAATTACCAACAATGAGCGAAGGTACAAGCTGGTGGTGCAAGGACGTAGCAATATTGGCAAGTTCCTGAGTTCCTTGCCCCAAACCAAACACGATTTGATGTCGTTTGAAGTCGATGTTCCCTTAGCTGAGGTAAAGTATTGGCTGTAAGATTGCTTTATGATATTTCAACTTGTAATGGAGAATTATATACGTAAATACATTCTTCCCGATGACAGAAATTATCTTTCTGGGTTGTCAGTCCTTCACCATGCATTATCTCTTATCCTTTCATATTCTCTTCAGTTAGTCTTACTCCATAATTCTGAACAGTACACTTATTTTATTGCTTTTGTAAGTGAAACAAGTCACTTTTTATTAAACAAACTAAGACTATACTTTAGTACAAGAGTGGATTGAAATTAAAATCTCTCTCTCTCTCTCTCTCTCTCTCTCTCTCTCTCTCTCTCTCTCTCTCTCTCTCTCTCTCTCTCTCTCTCTCTCTCTCTCTCACATTCATTCAAATACATTGATTACAGCAATATAGTAGATGATGTCAGCATTACTTGTGTTTGCAGGCCACCCTGATGGTTGTGGTGGTGAGTGGAGTGTACAGTCAAATTGCAGACCGCAATCCTCCCTTCCGCTCCTTCAAGCGCACTATGATCATCATCCCTGAGGGGAATGGTTACTGCATCACCAATGAACAGCTCTACATCACCAATGCTACTGTTGACCAAATTAAGGTTAGAAAAGTTATTACATCTACATTAATTTCTTTAGAATCCGTGTGACTATTTTTATTCAGTTTCTCATAATCTTGTAGTATCAAGTAACTTGAATTTTTGTACTGGTATATAGGCCATGCATGGTATTCATTTTGCTGGGGAAACTTTTAGATTGAAATCATTATTTATTTACACCACTTAGATAATGTTTAATTTGGGTTCATGTATTGATTCATTAGATTAATTCTAGTTGTATTTGTACAGAATGCTTTTAAAGAGCCTGTATCAAAGGAGCCTCAGCCCATTGCAGTACCTAATGTGGAAGCACAGCAGAAAGAAGCCATGGTTTTGAAGTTTTCAGAGGCTTCTGGAATGTTGCCTCGGTTCTCCCTACAGTAAGTGATTGTCATTTTTAATTTCATGCAGTTTTTCCCCCTTTCATAAGTATTTTACATTATTTCTATATTTTATTGTTGTAATGTAGATTGAGGATAAATAGATATTAATCCTCACATCTGAAAGAAATTAAACACCACTTTGCAATTAGTGGGCTTTTTAGTGGGCTTCCCTCTCCTACATAGAAAAAAAGTTGGCCAGAAAAGCAAGCAAATGGTAATTCTTCTTCACTTTCCCTGGGATAACTTTGTGATGTTTCTTTACAGATGCCTGGAGGAAAATGGATGGGACTTTGACAAGGCTGCTACAGTATTCACAAACCTCAAGGCAGAAAACAAGATACCTCCGGAATATTTTCCACCAAGCCAACCCTAAAGTATTGTTACTTTTTGGTTGATTTCAAGCTTCTGAATAATGGGTGTATATAGAAATATTTTCACCTGCACATATAGTTCTCTTAATGAATTTAAGAGGATTTAGAAATAAGCTCAAGAATATATGAAGAGAATGAAATCCTTTCAAATATAATGCACTACACAGTGAGCCTGATAGACCCGTCCGGTGCCAAAACAAAACTTTTGTCCTTATGGCATCCATGGTGTATTTTTTACCCATCAGTGTAGAGGTAATTGATGAGTGGAATAGACTCAGTAATTATAGTGTTAGTGCTGAGACAATAGGAAGTTTCTAAAAGAAGATGAGAAGTGATAGTTGAAATTAGGCAGCGGGGCTCACACAGGGACTGCCACAAATAGGCTTGATTGCTGTTTGCAACTTCCCTCATTTTCTTTTGTTTTTATGTTCTTAATTACTGTGTTGACTTCACTTGTTGCCTAGTCTATTTCCATTGCAAAGCAGTGTCGTGTGAGCCCATCGTTGATCAGTGAATTGTGTGTGTCACTGTCAGTGTGAAGGAAGTTTCCTGCTAATTGCAGATGATATAAAGTTTTTGTGATCTTATGAATAGTTGGTTCCATTTTTTAGTTGTTTTTATTCTTTATTTTTTATTTATTTATTTTTTTGTGTTCGGTACGAGTAGAGAGTATGGAAAGTGTTCTATAACTATAAATTTTGTGATGTATTTATGTGATTGATGTAGAAGTATTTTTTTTAAATATCTGATTCCAGTAATGAATATACACATTAATCATCAGTATGCATGTATACATTTTAGCACACTTGCATCCTTGCTAAGTCTTTTATTTTGTAATTGAGCCGTCAACAGGAGTCAACTATTCTTGAGAAAGTAGACCTGTCACTCACTATTGATATAAGTGACACAACTATTTGCAATGTGGTAATTGGAACTGCCAGTTACTGGAGTTGTCCACACACAGAACAGCGTGGCACCAGATGGGTTAAGAAAAGCAGGTGAAAGGAGAAGTGCCTCAATCTATTATTAAATTATGATCAAGGTGATTTGTAGATTGGGTTAGTTACTTGAGAGGATATGCTTCTGTCATGGTGCAGAATGGGTAAATTTGCTGTATTGTTGCACTCTGGTGTTAAGCACCTTAATATGCTGTATACTTGATACTCCCACATTGGTCAGTATTGATTGAACATGGTCCCTACAGGTCCAGAATCTTGAATATAATGGACTGAGTGCATGTACTTTATCTGATTGTGAATGCAAATGTGTGCATGTCTCAGCTTTGTTGGTCTGAAACAATAGGTAGTCATGCCGAGATATATTACACCTCACTTCTAGTGGATCTTAATCAAGTTGGGCAAACATTAATTATATTTTAAAAGTACCCTAGGTATGAACTTGCACATTACACAAAGCTAAGATTGCATTATTTGTAGATGACTGAAAGGACTGATAATTCAACTGTGTATGTTTTGAGGCTTGCAATATAAATGATCTTATTTACTCGTAGATGTATTTTATAAAATGCATAATTTGTGTTTGTAAGACTGCATTTTATTAATTGTAAACTTGTAAGGATCTTTCCATATGTGTGATTGTGTGTGGTTGTGACCATAAGCACTAATTTTCAGTAAGTTTGATATATTATGTCAGCAATGTAAGTTAATCACATCACTTATTTGTGAATAATAGAGGACAGGAGAAGAGAAAATCTTTCTCAGAGGATACAGTACAAAATCATGAATTGTATACTGTAGATAGACAAAAATGGTAATGTCATTGCATACACAAATATTTTTGTGTAAAGTGTTGTTTAGATAGGTGTGTTTAGATGTTAAAGTGATATAGTGCAGATTGCAGAACTGCATTAGTCCGTTAAGAAGATGTAAATACGTAGCACAATGAATATTCTATGAGATCAGAGTATTTTGACACCTATCTTGAAATTAGCATTTCAAGATATTTACATGTAATATTTATCTGTAGTTTTATTTTATATTGAACTTTCTTTAGTTTGAAATTTGCAGGTAATAGTGGTTGTCATGGAGAAGAGGTACAGAGTATGGCAAACAGAACAAAAATTCAATTGATTCATTTGTGTATGTCAAGATAAATCATATAGAAATTTAATCTATTGCTTCATTAAAGCCAGATCTTTATCCTTCATATTTGTTGTAGTTACTCAAATGAACATTGTACATACTCTTTTATTTGTAAATAAATATTATTTTGTAAATCTGCCTTTTCCATGCATGTACCTTCAAATATTCCCTTGTGGAATAAGAATGGAAGTTTTGGTGTGGCTATTTAGAGAAAAGAGTAGGTAAAAGTAGGCAGTAAATTTTTCATATATTTATATCACAGATTATTATGTATCTTCCCAAACTCCTCTCACTCTCTTTAAATCACTCGCCAATAGATGTGAAGTTTTTTATTCGAGTTTATAGTTATTTGCCATTGGTATCATTTATATTTATTCTGTATTATGAGAGAGAATGCTATGTATGAAACACACACAACTGCCAAGCCATAAGATTACTGCTGTTGTATTTCCTGTGTGTCATAAAGGATGACCAAAAGAGACAACTTTCTAAATACTTCTTGATAATACTATTCTTCAGATTGTGTTGTCCACCGCCACCACCTGCCGTGACGTCCAAGGGGTGGTGTGTGAGAGCTGAAGAGATGACCGGTGATGTCTTTAGGCCCCAACAGAGGCTCACCAGAGAGACACCTGGAGCAGCTTGCCTCACCATCGTCTCACCCACACCTGCTGGGCATCAAGTATTCACCAGGTCAGATTGAGAATGGAAATAACCATAGCTTAACCCCTTCAGTTGTAGGACTTTTTTTTAAATCATGAGTTTAGAGTGTGATAAAATTATTATTATTATTTTTTTTGGACATTAGGAAGGGTGTATGGAGGTCAGAAGGTTAATGGGCAAAGTCTGTACTGATGAGAAAAAAAACAAAACTGACATTAATTAACTGCTAAAAGTACTCAGTACAAGTTCTTACTCATTTGAAGGTGAAAAAAATAAAAGAATAGTTTGAGATATAAACAGACAGGAAGACGTTATAAAATGTATCCACGCTTTCTGTATACATGGCGTAGGTGTAACAAAGATATACATGACCACCACTACCTTCAATAACAAAAAAACAGGTCCCTGGAAACAAATGTAACTGCAGTGTAATGCACTTAACGTATCAGTGGCAGAAATAGATATGATTCCATTAGGTGCCGCAACAACTTAGGTCATATGGCACCACTAGGGTTAACGGGAGAGCGCTACATCTCCCTCTGGGCAACTAGGTTTGGCAAGGATTCGAACCCGGGCCGCCAGCACCGGAGGCCCAAGACGAGACCTTAACCAACTATGCCACCCAGCCCCTGTATCAGTGAGAGTAGGAAGCAACCTCCCGTACGTACTGTGTGTGGTGGGTAGTAGCGGTCAGTACACCACCACGCTGACCTCCCCGCGACAAAATTAACACACTAAATACTGCCCTCCTAAAAATTGTGCTTTTAATATTCCCGTTGATATTACCCAATATTAGTGGCAGGGCGCGGGCTGGCTAGAGCGCGTTTGTGCTTTTACCTACTTTTATTTCATTTACTGAGTTGTATATTTGTTGATCTATCTATTTATTCATTCATCTATTTGTGTTTTATTTAGCTATTTAGTTAGTTTAGTTTTTTTTTATTTAGTTCTTATTTATGCATTTACTTATTTCATTTTTCATTTATTTCTTTATTTTTATTTATTTATTTATTTAAGTGTGTGTGTGTGTGTGTGTGTGTGTGTGTGTGTGTGTGTGTGTGTGTGTGTGTGTGTGTGTGTGTGTGTGTGTGAATGCATAATTTAATATTTTAACCGCGGGAGTGTATGGAGAGCAATTTCAAGTGGTAACCCGGACTGACTTTTTATATTTACGTAGTTTTATCTCTCTCTCTCTCTCTCTCTCTCTCTCTCTCTCTCTCTCTCTCTCTCTCTCTCTCTCTCTGTTCGACTTATTTTTATTATGTATTTAATTTAATTTTGTTTGATCATTTACATTTTATGATCTACTTTCATTTAATTATCTATTCTTTATCACCTATTTGATTTCTTATTTCAATTTATCATCTATTTTACTTTATCTCTTATTTCTCTTTATTTTTGTGATCTGCTTTTTTTATTATTATTATTATCACCTATTTCTTTTTTAATTTCATTATATCAACTACTTTTTATCATTTATTTCATATTTTTTCGTTTTATTATTATTTATTATTTATTTTTATTATTATCACCTATTTCTTTTATTATTATTGTTCCATATTATCACCTATTTCTTTTTCTTTATTTCATTTTATAATCTACTTTTTATCATCTATTTCATCTTTTTTCGTCTTATTATGTTTTTACTATTATTTATTTTTATTATTATCACCTATTTCGTTTTTGTTATTATTATTATTACCATCTATTTCTTTTTTTTTAAACATTTTATTATCTACTCCTTATCATCATCTATTTCATATTTTTTCGTCTCGTTTCATTTCCTTCGCAAGTGAATACTCTGTTTTTCTTTATATTTGGAATCCTGAGCTTCTGATTGGTGGCCCAGTTCATCATGTCCCTCGTGATTGGCTGTGGGATTTGCTGTCTTCGCGTTTATTGGTGGAGACATTTTTCGCTCTCATTTCTCATTGGCTCGTCGAATTTACTCCTTTTCTGTGGTTTGCCAGGAAGATTTGCGATTGGGTGTTGTTGTCATGGTGTTGAGAGAGAGAGAGAGAGAGAGAGGAGGAAGGCATTATTTTATTTATTTATTCATCTATTTATCTCCTTATCTCCTTCTTTAATTATTGTATTTGTTTAGTTCAAGGTGATTCGAACAAGGCTGTGTGTGTGTGTGTGTGTGTGTGTGTGTGTGTGTGTGTGTGTGTGTGTGTTTTATGGTTTCAGAATTATAAGTTGTAAAAGTTACCACTACTACTACTACTACTACTACTACTACTACTACTACTACTACTACTACTACTACTACTACTACTACTACTACCACTACTACTACTACTACTACTACTACTACTACTACTACTACTACTACTACTGCAATTCCTTTACATTCATAAGATATTGAACTGAAACACTGCGACAGAGA
>CM035186.1:10651467-10689322 GCA_020233015.1 Callinectes sapidus | reverse complement strand
AGAGAGAGAGAGAGAGAGAGAGAGAGAGAGAGAGAGAGAGAGAGAGAGAGAGAGAGAGATGTGTATTTGTATTTCATCATAGAGAAGTATCATTTTATACCTTTCTCAAAATAATGGAATACTTAATAATTCACGGGTTATTCATTACTTAACTCTTTGATATGTGGTGATGCAATGGTTCATATTCATTTCCTGTTTTATTTTTTTCATTTCACTGGTAATTAAAGTAGTTGCACGGTACTAAGTACGGTAATTCAATAGGAACTGAATTACTATTTGATGCGTAATTAAATCACAATCCTTTTGTCGCATAGAAAAAAACACACATGGATGTAAAGATGTTTAGTAACGCAACTCATTACTAAATATATCATTGACATCACTTCCTTACGCCTTGCATTATGAAACGTTTAACAATTATTTCTTGCTCATCATTCGATTTCATGTTCGGCAAAAACTGGATAGAACGTTAGATAAATTTTACATCACGTAACAGTAACTTTTGGGACTCTACTCTATGACGCTCGCCTCTCCTTCAGGATGGAACCTTTTCCGTATCGGACTTGGTTGCGGCCTTCACAGAGTATGAGGTCCAGCGAGTCCTACACGCCTATGAGAATTGCATTACCATTGACATCCACTGTGCTCCCGAGGGCCAATGGTCCACCCACCACATGGCCAGGGAGTCCTTCAGGTGAGTGTTCTCCAGGACCATCTTTATCAACCATTCGTACAATGCTGTCTGACTGTATGTTACATGGTCATGATTTCCACTGATATAAAGGCTGAGATCCGTGATTGATTCTTTATATTATTCCATTCATGTCCTTCTGTTAAGAAATGGACAGCCTTTGACATAAATATACCAGTTAAGAATTCATTTTCATCTATTAAAAGAAAACTCATTAGGAAACTTATAAGATTTGTTAGTTTCTCTTAACTAGCTATTCTGATATTTCTTTTTCTACCACACTATAATTTATCAACCCTTTATTTCCCCATTACCCTTTACAAGTCTAACGCGCGACTTCCTCTCTTTCCAGCAAACTGTGCCGAGTGACAGTCAACCCGGACGACAAGATTGAGATCACCCCCGGAATCTCAACTTTCGTGCGATACCTGTCTCAGTTCCTTCACAGCACTCCCATCGAGCAGCTGCTCGAACCCTCTGACATTGTAGGCAACATCAGATTCTCCAGACCCACCCTGTACGTGTTCCCCGGCGGCCAGGGTGATTCTGCTCTCTTCGGCGTCAATGGCTTCAACATGCTCGTGGACGGAGGATATAACTACAAAGCCTGTTTCTGGGACTTTACAAGACATTTAGACCGATTAGACGCTGTCCTTATTACCAGACTGAATAGCTCTAACCTCATGGGAATCACCAATGTGATTCGCAGAAAAGCCTTAAGTTCTGTTTACCCTCAGATTGGTCATACTTTCTGCAATGTGGCAGGTACCCTAAAATCACCTGACGGTGACAAAGACAAAGATCCTCTACTCATCAACCTATGGGATGAGGGACACCTACTAAGAGAGAACCTTAGACAAATTAGCCTGAAGCCTCACCTGTGCTTCCGCGATAACGCTATGGAGCCAATCAATCTGTACCACAAAGTTGGTCACGGTAAACTGGACATGTACATCATCAACCCATCTCGAGACAGCAAGGAGGTCCGTGAATTCATGCAGCGATGGAATAACGAAGTGATCGGTTCTGAATCGAGCTTCACCACACTCAAAATCGGGAACCGCTCTTTCCCGTGCCCACTCACGAACCTGACCTCCATCTGCGCCTTACTGATATGGCAGCCAAATGACCCATGCGACACTATCACTCGCATTCTTTTCCCTGGTAGTACGCCACAGCACAAGATTTTCGAAGGTCTTGAGCGATTACGTAATTTAGAATACCTTAAATATCCAACATGCTCCGCCAAATCAATAAAATCTGCGGCGGAAGAGAAGAAGAGTCTGAAGACTGTCGAAAAGATTGCTGGCGAGACTGCTCGACCAACTAAGCACCCGAGTCCCTCCCCACCAACACACCGCATCAGGAAGGAGAGACACGACCGGTCCATTAGTCGTGAGGAAAGAAGAAGAATCAGGGTGGAACGTTCTGAACAAAAGATTATCCAAGAATCCAAGAAAGAAAAGAAAATTGAAAGGAAAGTTGAGAGGAAACTCATTAAACGAGAGAAGGAGGAAAAGGAGAAGGAGAAAATTGAAGACAAGAAGGAGGAGAAGGTGACCACTGAACTCGAAGAAACCAAAGATAAGATAAATGGAATTGACGTCACCACTGAGTTAAAAGAAGCCAAAGTGGAGACCGAGGCCGTAACGGAGCCACCGGTCACCAAACCTGAAGAAGTCAAAGTCAGTAAAGATGTGATCGACTCAAAGATTACCAAAGATATCACTAGTCTCACGGCCGTCACAGATAGTATTGAAGTCAGTCGTGTTGCCGTAGAAGAACAAGTCACACAAGAAACAAAAGAAAGACTGGACTCGGTACAAGTAACTGAGACCAAAACATTACAGGAGATTGAGCCCTCTGAAGTGAAGGACTTGTCTCTTGTGTCCGTCGAGTCTGGAGTAGTGATGGGCGAGGAAAGAGAATCTTCTCTTGAAATCGAGAAGCCTAAAGAAGTGGAGAAGAAGAAGAAACTCAGGGAGAAGAAGCCCAAAGGCACTGCTACTCCCGACAGGCCCCGAAAATACAGGAAGCCCCAAGTTGAGTCTCGCATCGATACCGGCGATAGACGAGTCAGAACGGAAGAGAGAGCGCTCAAAGCAGAGAAGAAACTCAAGGAACGAAAAAGCCTTGAAAGAAAAGAGCGAAAGGAACGAAAATTGGAAGCGGAGAAGAAGGAGGGTGAACCATCAGAGAAGAAACCAGAACCCAAAGAAAGGAAAGTCAGAAAAATCAAGAGAGTCGAGGCCAAACCCGGAGAGACTCCAAGTCCAAAGAAGACACCAGAGAAGAAGAGACGCTTAAAGAAAGTGCCGCCACCAGAGAAGAAGGAGGAGAAGGTGACTGGTGAGGTGAGGCCACCAAAACCACCCGTCCCTAAGGCACCAAGAAGAATAAAGTCCACAACCACAACAACCACTACAAGAGAAATAACACACAAAAAACTCGTTGATGATAAAAACAGAGCAGCTAAAGCAGCTGAGGCGGCGAGGAAGGAGTTGAAGCCTAAGCCATCTCCTCCCAGAGCTAGGCCTCCCGTAGCTGCCAAACCATCCAAACCCAAAAAGATCGAAAAGCCACCTGTTCCTAAACCTGAAGAACCCATGAAGAAGATCATAACTGGAGCTGCAGTGAAGGCTGGCGTGCTGGCAGCTGCTGTCTCCGGTGTAGCTGTGGTGGAAGCTGCAGCGGACAGAGAAGACGTCGAGGAGATTGTGGCGCCTATGAAGGAGGCAGAAGATCTCATGCTAATAGCAGAGCAGGAGGAAGAAGACCGCATTTCCGACATCGCCAACATCCCAGGCGTGCAGGAGATCAAATTAGACGAAGACACATTCCAGATTATTGACAAACAGCAGGTAGAGGAGGAGGAGAAGGACTCACTCATTCTACACGAAGAAGGTGTGGTGGAACACGTGGAGAAGGAAGATGTCATCGAGGAGGTGGAGGAGCATCTTGAAGAGGCAGAGAAAGAAAGTGAAGAGGAGGAGGAAGAAGAAGAGGAGGAGGAAGTAGAAGAAGAGGAGGAGGAAGAAGAAGAAGTAATAGAAAAGAAGGTAGAAGTCGAGAAGGTAGAGAGGAAAGAAAAGGTTGAAAAAGAAGAGGAAGAGGAGGAAGAAGAGGAAGAAGAAGAGGAGGAGGAGGAAGAAGAAGAAGAGGAGGAGGAGGAAGAAGAGGAGAAAGTAAGCATAGAAGAAAAAGAAGATGAATCTGAGAAAAAGAAAAAGGAGGAGCGTAAAGTTTCTCCAACAGCTCCTGAGAAGGAAGCTGAAGTCACCAAACCAGAAGAAAAACCAGAAGCTGAAGATATTTACGAGAAAATCGAAACCGAGGATAGGGATGTGTACGCCACTCTACCCAGCTCGGCAAAACTGACCGAATACAAAGAGAAATACGAAGAGAAACCAATTCGCGGCCTCTTCACTGGGTTCGCCATTCTTGCGGCAGAGCCCAAGCCTGAAGAACCCGCTGCTCCCAAAGAACCAAGATTAAAAGAAGAAGCCCCACAAGTTCCTACGTCCCTACCCGAAGCTATTTTCAAGCCAACAGCTCCACCAGTACATCCTCGGGAAATCATTAAGACTCCTGACGAGGTGGACGACTTGCCAATCCACGAGGAGGTAGAATCCATTGAAAGAGACATCTACGAAAAGGAAATCGACGAGTTGGCGGAGAAGGTGCCTGAGGAAGAGCTAGAGCCACGTTCACCACTGCTTGAGGTAACTGGCGAACTCCAGATCAGGGAGGAGGTGATGAGGGAGAAACACGAGAAGGAGACAGTGAAGGAAATCATTACTAAAGACGTCACAGTACTTGAGAAGGAGATGAAGAAGAAGGAAAAGAAGGAGGAAGAAGAGGAAGAGGAGGAGGAGGAAGAAGAACCTGAAGTAGAGGAAGAAGAAATAGAGGAGGAGGAGGAAGAAGAAGAGGAAGAGGAGGAAGAGGAGGAGGAGGAGGAAGAAGAAGAGGAGGAGGAGGAAGAAGAAATCTCAAGAGAAGAAAAACCATCAAAATCCCTTGATGAATTTGAAGCCAAATATAAAGAATTCAAGGCTGCTGCCGTTACCGAAGTCCTCGAGAAAGGCGAGAAGGTCACTGAGGTCGCCGAGGTCACCACCAAGAAGGTTGACAAAGCGGAGATCCTCAAGGACATCGCCGAAACACTTGGTGAGAAAGAAGTCCTTAAACGGAAGGAAGCACCCGTCCCTGTACCGAAGAAGGAGGAGGTACCAGAGAAGGTGGTTAAGGAGACTCCCATTGTAAGAGACGAGAGGCCAATCAGAGTCTTTGCCGCTTATGAAGATCTCCAAATCGAGGAGGAGGTTGTGGAGAAGGAGAAGCGGGACGTGGAGGAGAAGGAGATTGACGAATACGAAGTCAAAGACAAGATTGAGGTGAAGGAGAAGGAGATAACCGAAATGATGGAGAAAGATCAAGCATACCGTGAAACCATTACCCAAAGAGAGGAAGTAGAAATTGTCACAAAGGAGGAGAAGATTCAAGAGAAATTAAAAGAAGAGGAAGTGAAAGAAATCAAGGAGAAAGATGAAAAGATTGAGGAAGTGAAGGTGGAGGAGGAGGTGAAAGAAGAGGTTACAGTCACAGAAGTCAAGAAGGAATTAAAAGAAGCAGTAGAAGTAAAGGAGGTGAAAGAAGAAATAAAGGAATTAAAAGAGGAAATCAAGAAGGAGGAGGTAAAGGAAGAATTGAAGGAAGAAATCAAGAAAGAGGAAGTAAAGGAAGAAGTAAAAGAAGTAAAGGAAGAGATCAAGAAAGAGGAAGTAAAGGAAGTGAAGGAAGAAATCAAGAAGGAGGAAGTAAAAGAGGAAATCAAGGAGGAAGAAAAGAAGGAGGAAGTAAAGGAAGAAGTAAAGGAGGAAATCAAGAAGGAGGAGGTAAAGGAAGAAGTAAAAGAAGTAAAGGAAGAAATCAAGAAGGAGGAAGTAAAGGAAGAAGTACAGAAGGAAGAAATAAAGGAAGTTAAGGAGGAAATAATGAAGGAGGAAGTAAAGGAAGAAGTAAAGGAAGAAATCAAGAAGGAGGAAGTAAAGGAAGAAGTAAAAGAAGTAAAGGAAGAGATCAAGAAGGAGGAAGTAAAAGAAGTAAAGAAGGAAGAAATAAAGGAAGTAAAGGAAGAAATCAAGAAGGAGGAGATAAAGGAAGAAGTAAAGGAAGTAAAAGAAGAAATCAAGAAGGAGGAAGTAAAGGAAGAAGTAAAGGAGGAAATCAAGAAGGAGGAAGTAAAGGAAGAAGTAAAAGAAGTAAAAGAGGAGATCAAGAAGGAGGAAGTGAAGGAAGTTAAGGAAGAAATCAAGAAGGAGGAGGTAAAGGAAGAAGTAAAGGAGGAAATCAAGAAGGAGGAAGTGAAGGAAGTTAAGGAAGAAATCAAGAAGGAGGAGGTAAAGGAAGAAGTAAAGGAGGAAATCAAGAAGGAGGAAATAAAGGAAGAAGTAAAAGAAGTAAAAGAGGAGATCAAGAAGGAGGAAGTGAAGGAGGAGGTCAAGAAGGAGGAAGTAAAGGAAGTGAAGGAAGAAATCAAGAAGGAGGAAGTAAAGGAAGAGATCAAGAAGGAAGAAGTCAAAGAAGTAAAGGAAGAGATCAAGAAGGAGGAAGTAAAGGAGATCAAGAAGGAAGAAATAAAGGAAGAGGTTAAGAAAGAAGAAATAAAGGAAGAAATCAAGGAAGTAATGGTGGAAGTAAAGAAAGAAGAAGTAAAGGAAGAAATCAAGGAGGAAGTAAAGGAAGATATCAAAAAGGAAGAAGTAAAGGAGGAGGTTAAGAAAGAAGAAGTAAAGGAAGAAATCAAAAAGGAGGAAGTAAAGGAAGAGATCAAAAAGGAAGAAGTAAAAGAAACCAAGGAAGTAAAGGAGGAAATCAAGGAAGTAGTAACCGAAGAAGTAAAAGTGGAGCTAAAGAAGGAGGAAAAGGAGGAACCAAAGAAAGAGGTGAAAGAAGAGGTAAAGGAGAAGGAAGTGAAGGAGAAGGAAGAAGTAAAGGAAGAAATAAAAAAGGAAGAAGTAAAGGAAATAAAGGAAGAAAAGAAGGAAGAAGTAAAGGAAGAGATCAAGAAGGAGGAAGTGAAGGAGGAGAAGAAGGAAGAAGTAAAGGAGGAAATCAAGAAAGAGGAGGTAAAGGAAGAGAAGAAGGAAGAAGTAAAAGAAGAAATCAAGAAAGAAGAAGTAAAGGAGGAAATCAAGAAGGAGGAAGTGAAGGAAGAAATCAAGAAGGAGGAAGTGAAGGAGGTGAAGGAGGAGAAGAAGGAAGAAGTAAAGGAAGAATTCAAGAAGGAAGAAGTAATGGAGGAAATCAAGAAGGAGGAAGTCAAGGAAGTAAAGGAGGAGAAGAAGGAAGAAGTAAAGGAGGAAATCAAGAAAGAGGAAGTCAAGGAGGAGATCAAGAAGGAGGAAGTAAAGGAGGTGAAGGAGGAGAAGAAGGAAGAAGTAAAGGAAGAAATCAAGAAGGAGGAAGTCAAGGAGGAGAAGAAGGAAGAAGTAAAGGAAGAGATCAAGAAGGAGGAATTAAAGGAGGAGAAGAAGGAAGAAGTAAAGGAGGAAATCAAGAAGGAGGAAGTCAAGGAAGTAAAGGAGGAGAAGAAGGAAGAAGTAAAGGAGGAAATCAAGAAAGAGGAAGTCAAGGAGGAGATCAAGAAGGAGGAAGTAAAGGAGTTGAAGGAGGAGAAGAAGGAAGAAGTAAAGGAAGAGATCAAGAAGGAGGAAGTAAAGGAAGAAATCAAGAAGGAGGAGGTGAAGGAAGTGAAGGAGGAGAAGAAGGAAGAAGTAAAGGAAGAAATCAAGAAGGAGGAAGTAAAGGAAGAGAAGAAGGAAGAAGTAAAGGAGGAAATCAAGAAGGAGGAAGTGAAGGAGGTGAAGGAGGAGAAGAAAGAAGAAGTAAAGGAAGAAATCAAGAAGGAGGAAGTAAAGGAGATGAAGGAAGAAGTAAAGGAAGAGATCAAGAAAGAAGAAGTAAAGGAGAAGAAAAAGGAAGAAGTAAAGGAGGAAATCAAGAAAGAGGAAGCAAAAGAGGTGAAGGAGGAGAAGAAGGAAGAAGTAAAGGAGGAAATCAAGAAGGAGGAAGTAAAGGAGGAGAAGAAGGAAGAAGTAAAGGAAGAGATCAAGAAAGAAGTAAAGGAGGAGAAGGAAGAAATAAAGGAGGAAATCAAGAAGGAGGAAGTAAAAGAGGTGAAGGAGGAGAAGAAAGAAGAAGTAAAGGAGAAAATCAAGGAGGAGGAAGTAAAGGAGATGAAGGAGGAGAAGAAGGAAGAAGTAAAGGAGGAAATCAAGAAGGAGGAAGAAAAGGAAGAAATCAAGAAATTGGAGGAGAAGAAGGAGGAAGAAGTAAAGGAGGTTAAAATAACAAAAGAAGAAATAAAGGAAATTGAAGAAATTAAGGAAGTAAAAGAGGAGATTGTTAAAGAAATTGAAGAGAAGAAAGAAGTAGAGAAGAAGGAAGATAAGGTTGAGGAAATAAAGGAGAAGGAAGAGCCTAAAGAGAAGGAGGAGGAAATTATTGTAAAAGAAGTCACAAAAGTAGACGAAGAAAAAGAAAAAGTTAAGGAAGAAGTGGTGGAGATGGAGGAAACAGACGTAACTAAGACAACAATAACAAAAGACAAAGAACCCAAAACACAAGACCTGACTGAGACCATCATTACCGAGACTGAGACTCTGACAAGACGAAGGGACGTGACAGAGATGACGGAGGAGATCGTGACACTGGGAAGGAGAAAACCAGAAATTGCTGAGTTTATTGGAACAGACATTACTATAGGAAAAGAAGAGGTTATAAGGGAGGGAGAAATTGAAAAAGAAATCGTAAGGGATATTAGCAGCGAAGAAGAGGAGATCGTTGAGGAGGTAGTGGATGGGGAAACAAGGGAGGGAGAAAAGATTACTGAATTATTAAAGAGGGAGGTTCTTGATGAAAAACTTACTATTGATGTTGTTACCAAACCCACTGATGAAACAGTAGTATCTCTATCACCAAAGAGTGATATTTCCGTAAGTGCGAGAAGCGACGTTAGCAGCAAAGCCGCAGTTGACGACGTTACTCTTGAAATGGACAAAAAGGCCAAAGACCTGCCAGAATCCACAAAGAGTGACATCTCACTTAGTGAAAAGAGTGATGTAAGTTCGAAGGAGATCGCTGAAATTAGAGAAGAGGTTACAGAGGAAGTCAGAGAAGTGAAAGAAAGAGAGGTACTGGAGGAGGAAACGATAACAATTGAGGAAAGACGCAGAAGACAACTTTTGACAGAGGTGACAGAAGTGACACAATTAACTGAAGTTCTTACCAAAGAGGCAACAGATGCCCGGCCTTCAGAAAAAGTTCCTTTATCTCCAGTAAGTGATTTACCCCTTAGTGATATTAGTGATAGAGATAAAACTGATAAGGAAGCTTCCTTATCACCAAAAAGTGATGTTTCCGAGGGGGTAAAGAGTGATGTAAGTGACAAGAAACTTGACGAAAAGCTTTTGAGCCTTAGGGAAACACAACCCGAGGCTATGAAATTAGTGACAACAGTACCAGAAAAAGAAAGTCCCGAAAAGGTTGAAACAGTTTCCCCTGTTAGTGTTAAAAGCGATATTTCGTTACATGAAAGAAAAACTCCAACAGATATCGAAATCCAGAAAGATATACCAAAAGAACCTTCAAAAGAGGTGCCAATATCTCCAAAAAGTGACGTTTCAATTAGTATTAAAAGTGACGCCAGCATTAAAAGTGATATTGTTACCAAAGATATTGAAGCAGAGGTGTCTAGAAAGTCAGAAGACCAGCTACCGGTTTCTCCAAAGAGTGATATCTCTATAAGTATCAAAAGTGATGTTAGTACTAAGAGTGATGTAAGAAAAGAGGAACCGGTAAAGGTTGATGTATCCAAGAAACCTGAAGAACCTTTATCTCCGAAGAGTGACATATCCGTAAGTGCAAAGAGTGATGTCAGTGTAAAGAGCGACATTGCTAAAGAAAAGATAGTTACAAAGGAGATCATGGAAGATATTACAATTGATGTATCAAAGAAACCAACAGAGGAGGCACCAATCTCTCCAAAGAGTGACATCTCTGTCAGTGCAAAGAGTGATATCAGTGTTATGAGTGATATCAGCACAAAGAGTGATATTGCCAGAAAAGAAGTTACGAAAGAAGTTAAAGAAGATATCCTTGCAGTTGACATTTCTCAACAAGAAATTAAAGAGGTGCCAACTTCGCCAAAGAGTGATATCAGTGAAAAGAGTGACACTGGAAAAGAAATCACAATTGACGTCACACAAAAACCAAAAGAAGAAGAACCAATCTCACCCAAGAGCGACATTTCCATCAGCGCAAGGAGTGATATAGTTAAAGAAAAAGATCTAAAGGAGGATGAACTTGTTTCTCCAAAGAGTGATATTTCAGTCAGTGTTAAGAGTGATGAAAGTGCAAAAATCGACATTACAAAAGATGTAAAAAAAGAATTTACAGAAGAAATTACAGTTACAAAAGAAATTCAAGAAGAAATCACAATTGACGTGTCTAAAAAACCAACAGAAGAGGCACCAATCTCACCCAAAAGTGATATATCTATTAGTGCTAAATCTGATGTCAGTGCAGTAAGTGACCTCGATAAAAAAGATATCCTTACAAAAGAAATTAAGGAAGAATTGAAAGTAGATGTGTCTAAAAAACCAACAGAAGAAGCACCAATCTCACCAATGAGCGATATTTCTGTTAGTGCAAAGAGTGATGTCAGTGAAAAAAGCGATATTGGAAAAGAGGAAATAATTACAAAGGATATCAAAGAAATCACGATTGATGTGACCAAGAAACCAATTGAAGAAGCACCAGTCTCACCAAAGAGTGACATCTCAGTTAGTGCAAAGAGTGATGTCAGTGCAAAGAGTGACATCGTTAAAGAAGAAGTAATTACAAAAGAAATCACGGTTGATGTGACAAAGAAACCAACTGAAGAAGCACCAATCTCACCAAAGAGTGACATCTCCGTGAGTGCAAAGAGTGATGTCAGTGCAAAGAGTGACATCGTTAAGGAAGAAGTAATAACAAAGGAAATCACAGTTGATGTAACAAAGAAACCAACAGATGAAGCACCAATCTCACCAGTAAGTGACATCTCCATTAGTGCAAAGAGTGACGTCAGTGAAAAGAGTGACATCCTTAAGGAAAAGTTAACTACAGAAGAAATCACAGTTGATATCACCAAGAAACCAACAGAAGAAACACCAATCTCGCCAGTAAGTGAAGTTTCTGTTAGTGTAAAGTCTGATGTCAGTGCAAAGAGTGACATCGCAAAAGAAGAAGTAATTACAAAGGAAATCACAGTTGATGTCACAAAGAAACCAAAAGAAGAAGCACCAATCTCACCGGTAAGTGACATCTCCGTTAGTGCAAAGAGTGATGTTAGCAAAAAGAGTGATGTCAGTGCAAAGAGTGACATCGTTAAGGAAGAAGTAATTACAAAAGAAATCACACTTGATGTGACCAAGAAACCAGAAGAAGAAGCACCAATCTCACCAGTAAGTGACATCTCCGTTAGTGCAAAGAGTGATGTCAGTGCAAAGAGTGACAGAGTTAAGGAAGA
This sequence comes from Callinectes sapidus, assembly GCA_020233015.1. Lineage (NCBI taxonomy): Eukaryota > Metazoa > Arthropoda > Malacostraca > Decapoda > Portunidae > Callinectes > Callinectes sapidus. Next base: position 10,678,055 of record CM035186.1, on the reverse strand, counting down.
AGTAATTACAAAAGAAATCACAGTTGATGTGACAAAGAAACCAGCAGATGAAGAACCAATCTCACCAGTGAGTGACATCTCCGTTAGTGCAAAGAGTGAAGTTAGTAAAAAGAGTGATGTCAGCGCAAAGAGTGATATTGCAAAGGAAGAAGTAATTACAAAGGAAATCACAGTTGATGTCACCAAGAAACCAGCAGAAGAAGCACCAATCTCACCAGTAAGTGACATCTCCATCAGTGCAAAGAGTGACATCGTAAAGGAAAAAGAAATTACAAAGGAAGTCGCAGTTGATGTGACAAAGAAACCAACAGAAGAAGCACCAATCTCACCAGTAAGTGACATCTCCGTTAGTGCAAAGAGTGATGTCAGTGCAAAGAGTGACATCGTAAGGGAAGAAGTAATTACAAAGGAAATCACAATTGATGTGACCAAGAAACCAACAGAAGAAGCACCAATCTCACCAAAAAGTGACATCTCCATTAGTGCAAAGAGTGATGTTAGTGCAAAGAGTGATGTCAGTGCAAAGAGTGACATTCAAAAAGAAGAAGTAATTACAAAAGAAATCACAGTTGATGTGACAAAGAAACCGGCAGAAGAAGCACCAATCTCACCAGTAAGTGAAGTTTCTGTTAGTGCAAAGAGTGATGTCAGTGCAAAGAGCGACATCGTAAAGGAAGAAGTAATTACAAAGGAAATCACAGTTGATGTGACCAAGAAACCAACAGAAGAAGCACCAATTTCACCAGTAAGTGACATCTCCGTGAGTGCAAAGAGTGATGTCAGTGCAAAGAGTGACATCGTAAAGGAAGAAGTAATTACAAAGGAAATCTCTATTGATGTGACAAAGAAACCAGCAGAAGAAGCACCAATCTCACCAAAGAGTGACATCTCCGTTAGTGTAAAGAGTGATGTCAGTGCAAAGAGTGATATCGTTAAAGAAGAAGTAGTTACAAAGGAAATCACAGTTGATGTGACAAAGAAACCAACAGAAGAAGCATCAATCTCACCTGTAAGTGAAGTTTCTGTTAGTGCAAAGAGTGATGTCAGTGCAAAGAGCGACATCGTAAAGGAAGAAGTAATTACAAAGGAAATCACAGTTGATGTTACCAAGAAACCAACAGAAGAGGCACCAATCTCACCAAAGAGTGACATCTCCGTTAGTGCAAAGAGTGATGTTAGTGCAAAGAGTGACATCGTAAAGGAAGAACTAATTACAAAGGAAATCACAGTTGATGTGACCAAGAAACCAACAGAAGAAGCCCCAATCTCACCAGTAAGTGACATCTCCGTTAGTGCTAAGAGTGATGTCAGTGCAAAGAGTGACCTCGTAAAGGAAGAAGTAATTACAAAGGAAATCACAGTTGATGTGACCAAGAAACCACCAGAGGAAGCACCAATCTCACCAGTAAGTGACATCTCCGTTAGCGCTAAGAGTGATGTTAGTGCAAAGAGTGATGTTAGTGCAAAGAGTGACATTGCAAAGAAAGAAGTAATTACAAAGGAAGTCATAGTTGATGTGACAAAGAAACCAGCAGAAGAAGCACCAATCTCACCAGTAAGTGACATCTCTGTAAGTGCTAAGAGTGATATTAGTAAAAAGAGTGACATCGTAAAGGAAGAAATAATTACAAAAGAAATCACAGTTGACGTCACAAAGAAACCAACAGAAGAAGAACCAATCTCACCAAAGAGTGACATCTCCGTTAGTGCAAAGAGTGATGTGTCAGTGCAAAAAGTGACATCGTTAAGGAAGAAATTATAACAAAAGAAATCACAGTTGATGTAACCAAGAAACCAGAAGAAGAAGCACCAATCTCACCAGTAAGTGACATCTCCGTTAGTGCAAAGAGTGATGTCAGTGCAAAGACATCGTGACAAAGGAAATCACAGTTGATGTAGAAGAAGACCAGTAAGTGACATTAGTGCAAAGAGTGATGTCAGTGCAAAGAGTGACATCGTAAAGGAAGAAGTAATTACAAAGGAAATTGATGTGACCAAGAAACCAACAGAAAAAGCACCAATCTCACCAGTAAGTGACATCTCTGTTAGTGCAAAGAGTGATGTCAGTGCAAAGAGTGATATCGTTAAAGAAGAAGTAGTTACAAAGGAAATCACAGTTGATGTGACAAAGAAACCAACAGAAGAAGCACCAATCTCACCTGTAAGTGAAGTCTCTGTTAGTGCAAAGAGTGATGTCAGTGCAAAGAGCGACATCGTAAAGGAAGAAGTAATTACAAAGGAAATCACAGTTGATGTGACCAAGAAACCAACAGAAGAAGCACCAATTTCACCAGTAAGTGACATCGCCGTGAGTGCAAAGAGTGATGTCAGTGCAAAGAGTGACATCGTAAAGGAAGAAGTAATTACAAAGGAAATCTCTATTGATGTGACAAAGAAACCAGCAGAAGAAGCACCAATCTCACCAAAGAGTGACATCTCCGTTAGTGTAAAGAGTGATGTCAGTGCAAAAAGTGATATCGTTAAGGAAGAAGTAGTTACAAAGGAAATCACAGTTGATGTGACAAAGAAACCAACAGAAGAAGCACCAATCTCACCTGTAAGTGAAGTTTCTGTTAGTGCAAAGAGTGATGTCAGTGCAAAGAGCGACATCGTAAAGGAAGAAGTAATTACAAAGGAAATCACAGTTGATGTGACCAAGAAACCAACAGAAGAAGCACCAATTTCACCAGAAAGTGACATCTCCGTGAGTGCAAAGAGTGATGTCAGTGCAAAGAGTGACATCGTAAAGGAAGAAGTAATTACAAAGGAAATCTCTATTGATGTGACAAAGAAACCAGCAGAAGAAGCACCAATCTCACCAAAGAGTGACATCTCCGTTAGTGTAAAGAGTGATGTCAGTGCAAAGAGTGATATCGTTAAAGAAGAAGTAGTTACAAAGGAAATCACAGTTGATGTGACAAAGAAACCAACAGAAGAAGCATCAATCTCACCTGTAAGTGAAGTTTCTGTTAGTGCAAAGAGTGATGTCAGTGCAAAGAGCGACATCGTAAAGGAAGAAGTAATTACAAAGGAAATCACAGTTGATGTTACCAAGAAACCAACAGAAGAAGCACCAATTTCACCAGTAAGTGACATCTCCGTGAGTGCAAAGAGTGATGTCAGTGCAAAGAGTGACATCGTAAAGGAAGAAGTAATTACAAAGGAAATCTCTATTGATGTGACAAAGAAACCAGCAGAAGAAGCACCAATCTCACCAAAGAGTGACATCTCCGTTAGTGTAAAGAGTGATGTCAGTGCAAAGAGTGATATCGTTAAGGAAGAAGTAGTTACAAGGGAAATCACAGTTGATGTGACAAAGAAACCAACAGAAGAAGCACCAATCTCACCTGTAAGTGAAGTTTCTGTTAGTGCAAAGAGTGATGTCAGTGCAAAGAGCGACATCGGAAAGGAAGAAGTAATTACAAAGGAAATCACAGTTGATGTGACCAAGAAACCAACAGAAGAAGCACCAATTTCACCAGTAAGTGACATCTCCGTGAGTGCAAAGAGTGATGTCAGTGCAAAGAGTGACATTATAAAGGAAGAAGTAATTACAAAGGAAATCACAGTTGATGTCACCAAAAAACCAACAGAAGAAACACCAATCTCACCAAAGAGTGACATCTCCGTGAGTGCTAGGAGTGATGTCAGTGCAAAGAGTGACATCGTTAAGGAAGAAGTAATTACAAAAGAAATCACAGTTGATGTGACCAAGAAACCAGCAGAAGAAGCACCAATCTCACCAGTAAGTGACATCTCCGTCAGTGCAAAGAGTGATATTAGTAAAAAGAGTGATGTCAGTGCAAAGAGTGACATCGTAAAGGAAAAAGAAATTACTAAGGAAGTCACAGCTGATGTGACACAAAAACCAACAGAAGAAGCGCCAATCTCACCTGTAAGTGAAGTTTCTGTTAGTGCAAAGAGTGATGTCAGTGCAAAGAGTGACATCGTTAAGGAAGAAGTAATTACAAAGGAAATCACAGTTGATGTCACCAAGAAACCAACAGAAGAAGCACCAATCTCACCAAAGAGTGACATCTCCGTTAGTGCAAAGAGTGATGTCAGTGCAAAGAGTGACATTGTAAAGGAGGAAGTAATTACAAAAGAAATCTCTATTGATGTGACAAAGAAACCAGCAGAAGAAGCACCAATCTCACCAAAGAGTGACATCTCCGTTAGTGTAAAGAGTGATGTCAGTGCAAAGAGTGATATCGTTAAGGAAGAAGTAGTTACAAGGGAAATCACAGTTGATGTGACAAAGAAACCAACAGAAGAAGCACCAATCTCACCTGTAAGTGAAGTTTCTGTTAGTGCAAAGAGTGATGTCAGTGCAAAGAGCGACATCATAAAAGAAGAAGTAATTACAAAGGAAATCACAGTTGATGTGATCAAGAAACCAACAGAAGAAGCACCAATTTCACCAGTAAGTGACATCTCCGTGAGTGCAAAGAGTGATGTCAGTGCAAAGAGTGACATTGTAAAGGAGGAAGTAATTACAAAGGAAATCTCTATTGATGTGACCAAGAAACCAGCAGAAGAAGCACCAATCTCACCAAAGAGTGACATCTCCGTCAGTGTAAAGAGTGATGTCAGTGCAAAGAGTGATATCGTTAAGGAAGACGTAGTTACAAAGGAAATCACAGTTGATGTAACCAAGAAACCAACAGAAGAAGCACCAATCTCACCAGTAAGTGACATCTCTGTCAGTGCAAAGAGTGATGTCAGTAAAAAGAGTGATGTCAGCAAAAAGAGTGACATTGCAAAGGAAGAAGTAATTACAAAGGAAATCACAGTCGATGTGATCAAGAAATCACCAGTAGAAGCACCAATCTCACCAGTAAGTGACATCTCTATTAGTGCAAAGAGTGATGTTAGTAAAAAGAGTGATGTCAGTGCAAAGAGTGACATTGCAAAGGAAGAAGTAACTACAAAGGAAATCACAGTTGATGTGACCAAAAAACCAGCAGAAGAAGCACCAATCTCACCAAAGAGTGACATCTCCGTTAGTGTGAAGAGTGATGTCAGTGCAAAGAGTGACATCATAAAGGAAGAAGTAATTACAAAGGAAATCACAGTTGATGTGACCAAGAAACCAACAGAAGAAGCACCAATCTCACCAGTAAGTGACATCTCTGTTAGTGCAAAGAGTGACGTCAGCGTAAAGGGTGACATTGTAAAGGAAGAAGTAATTACAAAGGAAATCTCAATCGATGTGACCAAGAAACCAGCAGAAGAAGCACCAATCTCACCAAAGAGTGACATCTCCGTTGGTGTAAAGAGTGATGTCAGTGCAAAGAGTGACATCGTTAAGGAAGAAGTAGTTACAAAGGAAATCACAGTTGATGTGACCAAGAAACCAACAGAAGAAGCACCAATCTCACCAAAGAGTGACATCTCCGTTAGTGTAAAGAGTGATGTCAGTGCAAAGAGTGATATCATGAAGGAAGAAGTAATTACAAAGGAAATTACAGTTGATGTGACCAAGAAACCAACAGAAGAAGCACCAATCTCACCAGTAAGTGACATCTCCATTAGTGCAAAGAGTGATGTTAGTAAAAAGAGTGATGTCAGCGGAAAGAGTGACATTGCAAAGGAAGATGTAATTGCAAAGGAAATCACAGTTGATGTGACCAAGAAACCAACAGAAGAAGCACCAATTTCACCAGTAAGTGATATCTCCGTGAGTGCAAAGAGTGATGTCAGTGCAAAGAGTGACATTGTAAAGGAAGAAGTAATTACAAAGGAAATCACAGTTGATGTCACCAAGAAACCAACAGAAGAAGCACCAATCTCACCAAAGAGTGACATCTCCGTGAGTGCTAAGAGTGATGTCAGTGCAAAGAGTGACATCGTTAAGGAAGAAGTAATTACAAAAGAAATCACAGTTGATGTGACCAAGAAACCAGCAGAAGAAGCACCAATCTCACCAGTAAGTGACATCTCCGTCAGTGCAAAGAGTGATATTAGTAAAAAGAGTGATGTCAGTGCAAAGAGTGACATCGTTAAGGAAGACGAAGTTACAAAGGAAATCACAGTTGATGTGACCAAGAAACCAACCGAAGAAGCACCAATCTCACCAAAGAGTGACATCTCGGTAAGTGTAAAGAGTGATGTCAGCGCAAAGAGTGACATTGCAACGGAAGAAGTAATTACAAAGGAAATCACCCTTGATGTAACCACGAAAACTACAGAAGAAGCACCAATCTCACCAAAGAGTGACATCTTTGTAAGTGCTAAGAGTGATATTAGTAAAAAGAGTGACAGCGCAAAGGAAGAAGTAATTACAAAAGAAATCACAGTTGATGTCACCAAGAAACCAACAGAAGAAGCACCAATCTCACCAAAGAGTGACATCTCCGTTAGTGCAAAGAGTGATGTCAGTGCAAAGAGTGACATCGTAAAGGAAGAAGTAATTACAAAGGAAATCACAATTGATGTGACCAAGAAAACCACTGAAGAAGCACCAATCTCACCAGTAAGTGATATCTCAGTTAGTGCAAAGAGTGATGTCAGCGCAAAGAGTGACATTGCAAAGGAAGAAGTAATTACAAAGGAAATCACAGTTGATGTGACCACGAAACCAGCAGAAGAAGCACCAATCTCACCAGTAAGTGACATCTCTGTTAGTGCAAAGAGTGAGGTCAGCGCAAAGAGTGACATCGTAAAAGAGGAATTAATAACAAAGGATATCTCAATTGATGTAACCAAGAAACCAGCAGAAGAAGCACCAATCTCACCAAAGAGTGACATCTCCGTTAGTGTAAAGAGTGATGTCAGTGCAAAGAGTGACATCGTTAAGGCAGAAGTAGTTACAAAGGAAATCACAGTTGATGTGATAAAGAAACCAACAGAAGAAGCACCAATCTCACCAGTAAGTGACATCTCCGTTAGTGCAAAGAGTGATGTCAGTGCAAAGAGTGACATCGTAAAGGAAGAAGTAATTACAAAGGAAATCACAGTTGATGTGACAAAGAAACCAACAGAAGAAGCACCAATCTCACCAGTAAGTGACATCTCCGTTAGTGCAAAGAGTGATGTTAGTAAAAAGAGTGATGTTAGTGCAAAGAGTGACATTGCAAAGGAAGAAGTAATTACAAAGGAAATCACAGTTGATGTGTCCAAGAAACCAACAGAAGAAGCACCAATCTCACCTGTAAGTGACATCTCCGTTGGTGCAAAGAGTGATGTTAGTAAAAAGAGTGATGTCAGCGCAAAGAGTGACCTTGCAAAGGAAGAAGCAATTACAAAGGAAATCACAGTTGATGTGACCACGAAACCAGCAGAAGAAGCACCAATCTCACCAGTAAGTGACATTTCAGTTAGTGCAAAGAGTGATGTTAGTAAAAAGAGTGATGTCAGCGGAAAGAGTGACATTGCAAAGGAAGAAGCAATTATAAAGGTAATCACAGTTGATGTGACAAAGAAACCAACAGAAGAAGCACCTATCTCACCAGTAAGTGACATCTCCATTAGTGCAAAGAGTGATGTCAGTACGAAGGGTGACATTGCTAAAGAAGAAGCAATTACAAAGGAAATCACAGTTGATGTGACAAAGAAACCAGTAGAAGAAGCACCAATCTCACCAAAGAGTGACATCTCTTTGAGTGCAAAGAGTGATGTCAGTGCAAAGAGTGATATCGTAAAGGAAGAAGAAATTCCAAAGGAAATCACAGTTGATGTCACCAAGAAACCAACTGAAGAAGCACCAATCTCACCAGTAAGTGACATCTCCGTTAGTGCAAAGAGTGATCTTAGTAAAAAGAGTGATGTCAGCGCAAAGAGTGACATCTCTGTAAGTGCAAAGTCTGATGTCAGTGCAAAGAGTGAAATCACAAAGGAAGAAGTAATTACAAAAGAAATCACAGTTGATGTCACCAAGAAACCAACAGATGAAGCACCAATCTCACCAAAGAGTGATATATCCGTTAGTGCAAGGAGTGATGTCAGTGTAAAGAGTGACATCGTAAAGGAAGAAGTAATCACAAAAGAAATCACAGTTGATGTCACCAGGAAACCAACAGAAGAAGCACCAATCTCACCAGTAAGTGACATCTCCGTTAGTGCAAAGAGTGATGTTAGTAAAAAGAGTGATGTCAGTGCAAAGAGTGACATCGTAAAGGAAGAAGTACTTACAAAGGAAATTACAGTTGATGTGACAAAGAAACCAACAGAAGAAGCACCAATCTCACCAGTAAGTGACATCTCTGTTAGTGCAAAGAGTGATGTCAGTGCTAAGAGTGACATCGTAAAGGAAGAAGAAATCAGAAAAGAAATCTCAGTTGATGTGACCAAGAAACCAACAGATGAAGCACCAATCTCACCAGTAAGTGACATCTCGCTTAGTGCAAAAAGTGATGTTAGTAAAAAGAGTGATGTCAGTGCAAAGAGTGACATCTTAAAGGAAGAAGTAATTACAAAAGAAATCACCCTTGATGTAACCACGAAACCAACAGAAGAAGCACCAATCTCACCAAAGAGTGACATCTCTGTTAGTGTAAAGAGTGATGTCAGCGCAAAGAGTGATATTAGTAAAAAGAGTGACATTGTAAAGGAAGATGAAATTACAAAGGAAATCACAGTTGATGTTACCAAGAAACCATCAGAAAAAACACCAATCTCTCCAGTAAGTGACATCTCCGTTAGTGCAAAGAGTGACGTCAGTGCAAAGAGTGACATCGTAAAGGAAGAAGTAGTTACAAAGGAAATCACAGTTGATGTCACCAAGAAACCAACAGAAGAAGCACCAATCTCACCAGTAAGTGACATCTCCGTTAGTGCAAAGAGTGATGTTAGTAAAAAGAGTGATGTCAGTGCAAAGAGTGACATCGTAAAGGAAGAAGTACTTACAAAGGAAATCACAGTTGATGTGACAAAGAAACCAACAGAAGAAGCACCAATCTCACCAGTAAGTGACATCTCCGTTAGTGCAAAGAGTGATGTTAGTAAAAAGAGTGATGTCAGTGCAAAGAGTGACATCGTTAAGGAAGAACTAATTACAAAGGAAATCACAGTTGATGTGACAAAGAAACCAACAGAAGCACCAATCTCACCAGTAAGTGACATCTCCGTTAGTGCAAAGAGTGATGTCAGTGCAAAGAGTGACATCATAAAAGAAGAACTAATTACAAAGGAAATCACAGCTGATGTGACCAAGAAACCAATAGAAGAAGCACCAATCTCACCAATAAGTGACATTTCCGTTAGTGCAAAGAGTGATGTTAGTAAAAAGAGTGATGTCAGTGCAAAGAGTGACATCGTTAAGGAAGAACTAGTTACAAAGGAAATCGTAGTTGATGTGACCAAGAAACCAACAGAAGAAGCACCAATCTCACCAGTAAGTGACATCTCCGTTAGTGCAAAGAGTGATGTCAGTGCAAAGAGTGACATCGTAAAGGAAGAAGTAATTACAAAAGAAATCACAGTTGATGTGACCAAGAAACCAACAGAAGAAGCACCAATCTCACCAGTAAGTGACATCTCCGTTAGTGCAAAGAGTGATGTTAGTAAAAAGAGTGATGTCAGTGCAAAGAGTGACATCGCTAAGGAAGAAGTAATTACAAAAGAAATCATAGTTGATGTGACAAAGAAACCAACAGAAGAAGCACCACTCTCACCAGTAAGTGACATCTCCGTTAGTGCAAAGAGTGATGTTAGCAAAAAGAGTGATGTCAGTGCAAAGAGTGACATTGTTAAGGAAGAATTAATTACAAAAGAAATCACAGTTGATGTGACCAAGAAACCAACAGAAGAAGCACCAATTTCACCAGTAAGTGACATCTCCGTTAGTGTAAAGAGTGATGTTAGTAAAAAGAGTGATGTCAGTGCAAAGAGTGACATCGTTAAGGAAGAAGTAATTACAAAAGAAATCGTAGTTGATGTGACCAAGAAACCAACAGAAGAAGCACCAATCTCACCAGTAAGTGACATCTCCGTTAGTTCAAAGAGTGATGTTAGTAAAAAGAGTGATGTCAGTGCAAAGAGTGACATCGTAAAGGAAGAAGTAATTATAAAAGAAATCACAGTTGATGTGACCAAGAAACCAACAGAAGAAGCACCAATCTCACCAGTAAGTGACATTTCTGTTAGTGCAAAGAGTGATGTTAGTAAAAAGAGTGATGTCAGTGCAAAGAGTGACATCGCTAAGGAAGAAGTAATTACAAAAGAAATCATAGTTGATGTGACAAAGAAACCAACAGAAGAAGCACCAATCTCACCAGTAAGTGACATCTCCGTTAGTGCAAAGAGTGATGTTAGCAAAAAGAGTGATGTCAGTGCAAAGAGTGACATCGTTAAGGAAGAAGTAATTACAAAAGAAATCACAGTTGATGTGACCAAGAAACCAACAGAAGAAGCACCAATATCACCAGTAAGTGACATCTCCGTTGGTGTAAAGAGTGATGTTAGTAAAAAGAGTGATGTCAGTGCAAAGAGTGACATCGTTAAGGAAGAAGTAATTACAAAAGAAATCTCAGTTGATGTGACCAAGAAACCATCAGAAGAACCACCAATCTCACCAGTAAGTGACATCTCCGTGAGTGCAAAGAGTGATGTCAGTGCAAAGAGTGATATTGTCAAGGAAGAAGTAATTACAAAGGAATTTGAGGAAATTTCAGTTGATGTGACCAAGAAACCAACAGAGGAAGCACCAATCTCACCAAAGAGTGACATCTCCGTGAGTGCAAAGAGTGATGTCAGTGCAAAGAGTGACATCGTAAAGGAAGAAGTAATTACAAAGGAAATCACAATTGATGTGGCCAAGAAACCAACAGAAGAAGCACCAATCTCACCAAAGAGTGACATCTCAGTGAGTGCCAAGAGTGATGTCAGTGCAAAGAGTGACATCTTAAAGGAAGAAGTAATTACAAAGGAAATCACAGTTGATGTGACCAAGAAACCAACAGAAGAAGCACCAATCTCACCAAAGAGTGACATCTCCGTTAGTGCAAAGAGTGATGTAAGTGCAAAGAGTGACATCGTAAAGGAAGAAGTAATTACAAAGGAAATGGCACTTGACGTCACTAAGAAACCAGCAGAAGAAGCACCCATATCACCAAAGAGTGACATTTCTATCAGCGCTAAGAGTGACGTTAGCGTAAAGAGTGACATCGTGCAGGAAGATAAAGTAACAAAAGATATAAAGGAAGAAATTATTGTTAGTGTAGGGAAGAAACCAGTAGAAGAGCCAATTGTCTCACCAAAGAGTGACATCTCTGTAAGTACGAAGAGTGAAGTGAGTGCTAGGAGTGATATTGGAAAGGAAGAGTTCATTACAAAGGAAACTAAAGACGTTACACTTGAAATATCTAAGAAATCAGGAGATGAGTCACCTATTTCTCCGAAGAGTGACATTTCCATTACCACCAAGAGCGATGTCAGTAGTAAGAGTGAAGTCACTTCAAAAAGTGACATTGTAAAGGAAAAAGTTGACATCAAGGAGATTAAGGAAGAAACCACAGCTGAAGATGTACTAATATCTCCTAAGAGTGACGTTTCAGTTAGTGGCAAGAGTGACATTAGCAGTATAAAGAGTGATATCGCAAGGGAAATCAAAGATGAAAAAACAGCTGATGTGCCTCCAAAGCAAAAAGAAGCTGCACTATCTCCGAAGAGTGACATATCAGTTAGCGCTAAGAGTGACATTAGTGTAAAGACTGATTCCACTAAAGATGATGTCGGAAAGGAGATTATGAAGGATATCTTACCAGTTGATGTTTCAAAGAAATCAGAAGCCTCCGTCTCTCCAAAGAGTGATGTATCCGTTAGTATGAAGAGTGATATCAGCGCAAAGAGTGACGTTGAGAAAAAGATCACTGGAGAAAAGATAGAAGAAGACAAGTCTGAGAAAACTGATGTATCTGTTTCTTCAAAGAGTGATGTCAGTAAGAAGAGTGAAGGAAAGAAAGATCAATTCGATTTAACTTCTCCTGAAAGTTTCTTTTCTGTAAGTATGAGAAGTCATGTTGTAGAGACAGTAATGCTGAGACCTCTTACTATTGATGTCACCACCAAAGAGGAGGAGGCAGTATCACCCAAAAGTGATATATCTAGTACCGATATTAGTTCACGAGACATTTCGGAAGGAATTCTGAAAATCGATACATCAAGGAAATCTCCAGAAGCTCCTGTTTCTCCAAAGAGTGATGTTTCCCCAAGTGGAAAGAGCGACATCAGTACAAGAAGTGAACTGAGCTCAAAGGAAATCAGAGAAGAAATCGTGACAACCCAAGAAGCCAAGAAATTTTCCCAGGTTACTATTTCCACTAGCACTGATGTAGTTAAAGAAAAGGAAAAAGAAAAGACCACGTTTGAAATTACTGAAAAAGACAAAAAACCAAGTCCTGAATCACCAACAAGCGATATTTCTTCCAGCATCAAGTCAGATCTGAGTCCTAAAGATGCATCAAAGAAGTCTATGGAAGAAAAACCACTGTCGCCTAAGAGCGATGTTTCTACTAGTATAAAGAGTGAGGTAAGCCTTAAAGATGATACTTCAAAATCTATAACTGAGCCAAAATTACCTTCACCTCCCTCTGATGGCAAAATCGAAATAGTTAGCCCTAAAGTTGATATTACTAAAGCACCCACACCAAAGGATTCGGAGCCCTACTTGGAAGGTGGGGTTGTGGAAGAGCCCATCTATGGTGTGCTAAAGGCAGAACGCGCTGAAATAGTGACAGTCTCCCCAGACACAACACCCGGTTCTCCTCCTATGTCTCCCTCACTTCGGGAAATCGGTATGGCAGGAATATCTCTTGTGAAAGGCCTCCAAACATCAGAACATCGCGAAGAAAAGGATGTTATGGCCACTTCTGTTTATGAAGAAACCACGACGGTGTTCAAGTCTACCACAAGTGCTATTAGTGACCACAGCACGATTGATGTCATGACAACATCTATGCATCAAGATTTCGATGCCATGACCACATCAATATACGAGCCAAGTCAAGATATTATGACTTCCTCCATGTATGGAGATGACTTTGGTTTGCACGATGACGCATTGGAAGAGTCATCCACTGAAGCGTTAACTAGAATTAAGAAAAAAGACGACATCATGTCAACTTCTATGTACGGTAGCCTCGATGAAAGAGGATTCGATGATCCCATAGAGAAAACTGTTGAAGATTTAACATCTCCTCGCAGTGTTACTTTTGGGAAAGCGCAAGAAGTTGAGGATGGTAGGGAAACAACTTCACCAAGAACAACTGAAGAAGACAGTGAAAGATACCAGCCAGTTTCTCCAAGGAGTGATTTGTCATCAGAAGTGTATCAAATGCCGTCCATATCTCCGCGCAGCGACGGATATGAGGCGGAATTGAGCGGCCAGTATGAAGAGAGAGATGATCAGGTTCCCTCATCTCCTCGCTCTGACATCTCCTCGATATCAGATGTAATGAGAAGAGAGCAAAGAAAGCAGCTTGACACAGAAACGACATTAACAGAAACCACAACTACACCTACAGCCATTCACCGTGAAGTTGTGGACAGCGGGAGATCAATGTCTCCGAAGAGCGACACAACCGTCAGTGATGTTGTTGCGAAGGATGGCTTGGACTCTCTAGATTCCTTCAGACTACAACCTGTTCTCGGAAGTGATAAAGAGCCCGATGAGGGAAAACCAATCTCTCCTCGCAGTGATGTGTCAGGCAAAGACTCTGCTTTTGAAGAGAGAGATAAAATGTCTAGTCTAGAGAGTCATACAATGCCTTCTCTTCCTTTGGATGGTAAAGTCTCTCTTCCAGAGACATCTATATACTCTACTATAACAGAAAAGGTGTCGGAGTTCATCCAAGAAACGTTCCCTGCCACAGATAAGAAAACTGTGGCTGAAGAGGAAAAAGAACCTATCCTTCCAAAAGATTTGGAAAGCACAAAGAGCGAAAGCACCATATTAGCAACAAGTGTAGTTAGCACTTTTGATAGCACAAAAGCCCTCATTGAGGAAACTAGAGAATTACTGCGAAGCACAAAGGCACCAGTGAAAAAAGATGACAGTATTATGCCACAGGCAAAGACTGAACCCTCACCAGAAGAGGACGCCTCTAGTAGCTCCAAACACGAACCCGCCACTCCTTCAGTGACTCAGGAAGCCATCATGGTATCTCCTAAAAGCGATTTTTCAATAAGCTCAAAGAGTGACGTTACTTCAATGGACGTCAAGGACCTTCCTAAAGATCCTTCTCTCAGGGATGGTGAGTCTAAGCCGTCGACTACCTCACCAAGCAGTGATGTCTCGGAGGAAATCTTTAAAGAGGATCTAAAAGATGTTGTTGTTAAGCCCGTTACCGAAGTAAAAGATGTCGTTCAAGATATCACTACAGCTGTGACGTCCATTGAAGAAACTCCTGTTACCAAAACCTTCTTCATGGACTTCAAGGAGCCCGTTTCTCCTCCTCCTTCACCTGAGAAGTCTATAGGAAAAGGTGACACTTCTGTCTCTTCTACTACATCCTCCCATCCAGAAAGTGAATCTTTATCCTCTGTGCAGGTGAAGCCAGACTCCTCAAGGCCTGACGTTCCGTCGTCTGTGGCATCCATTTCATCTCTCATCTCATCTGTATATGACACATCAGTCACCATCACCTCCACATCCACCGCCATCACAAAAGCCACGGAGACACCTATGCTCCCAGCTAAACCGTCAGACCTTCCCCAGCCTGAACTCACCAAATCCAAAAAAGAATCACCAACCTCGACCACTTCTCTCCCCTCAGACGAAGAGGGTAGTGAGACAAAACTTAAGGAGTCCCCTCCAGCCGAACCAATCGAAAGGCCGGTTGATGAGGTAACTGAAATTACTTTGAGTAAGACACACACCGAGCAAGTGTCCACTGAAGAGTACAAGTCCGTCACTGCCATTACCGATAAGTCTGTTTCTTATAAGGAAGTCGCCACCAGTCTTGAGTCCGCAAAAGAAACCCCAACAAAACCCACTGACGAAGGAAGACCAGCCAAGGAGTACGAAGTTACCAAAGAAATTTCGAAGCCGTTAGAAGAAAAGCCCAAGGACACCATGCCAGTAAAGGAAGAGAAGCCTCAAGTTGAAGAAACTGTAGAAAAGGAAGAGAAGAAAGAAGTACCAATAGAAAAGAAATCCGTAGAAGAAAAACTTGCTGAGATGAAGACTCCAAAAGAGGAGAAACCTGCAGAAGAAAAACCTACAGAGGTGAAGAAAGCAGAAGAGATGGAATCTGTAAAAGAAAAACCTATAGAAGTGAAGAAAGCAGAAGAGAAGAAACCTGCAGAAGAAAAACCCACAGAGGTGAAGAAAGCAGAGGAAAAGAAGCCTGCGGAAGAAATTCCTGCTGAGGTGAAGAAAGCAGAGAAGAAACCTGCGGAAGAAAAACCCGCTGAGGTGAAGAAAGCAGAAGAGAAGGAACCTGCAAAAGAAAAACCCGCTGAGGTGAAGAAACCTACAGATAAGGAGGTTGCAGAAAAGGAAAAACCTGATGTCACAAAAGAAACCACTACTTCCACCATCACCACCACCACCACCACAACCACAGTCAGTAAGGAAGAAAAGAAACCAAAAATTTTTGAGAAAGAGGAACCTACCAAAGAAGTAGAGAAAGGAAGCACCGTCACAGATGGATTGCCAACAGAGGTTACAAAGAAAATTGAAGAACCATCTATAACTACAACCGTAACCAGGACCGTCATCAAGAGAACTATTGTTGATGGTGTGCCCGTAGAAACTGTAGAAACATTAGAAGGGGAACCCGAAGAGGATGAAGAGTCCGAAGCAGATTCTTCAGATGAATCTGTAACAGGAACTATTACTAAGACAACAATGGTTGACGGTAAACTAGTTGAAACAGTTGAGGAGATTAAAAAACCAGAGGATGTAAAGAAACTATTCGGAGAATCATCATCTACCGAAACAGTAACAAGAACAATCATCCGCAAGACCATCGTCGACGGTGTTCCTGTAGAGACTGAAGAAACCATAGAAGGTGAGCCCGAAGAAACGTCTGAAGGCTCAGATGAGTCTCCTCCTGGAACAATAACGAGAACAATAACAAGAAGGAGTACGATTGTCGACGGTGAAATCAAAGAGACAATCGAAACCTTACAAGAGCCCTCTACTGACACGGTAACCAGAACCACCATTAAGAGAACTATGGTTGATGGTGAACCAAAAGATACAATTGATACTATTGAAAAGTTATCAAAGAGTGAAACAGATGAGTCTGATCAGGAACCAGAGGAAGGTAAGACAGTGTCTACAGCCGTAGTGAAGACAGTTTTGATCGAAGGAGAGCCCAAGGAAGTTATTGAAAAAACTGTTGAACCATCATCAACAGAAACAGTGACAAGAACAGTAATCAGAAGAGTTATAATTGATGGTAAGCCTGTAGAGACCGTGGAAACCATCGAGGGTGAGCCTGAGGAAACCCCAGAAGATAAGGAAACATCTACTACTACTACAACTGTGACACGGAAAGTAATTAGAAGAACCATTGTTGATGGGAAGCCAGTTGAAGTTGAAGAAGTCGTGGACGGTGAGCCTGAGGACATGCCAGAAGATGTAGAGCCCAGCACCACTACCACGGTAACAAGAACCAGGAAAATAATTAGAAAAACCATAGTTGATGGCAAGGAAGTAGAAACTGTAGAAACCGTGGATGATGAACCTGAAGAAATTCCAGAGGAAATAGAACCATCTTCTATTACAACAGTTACCCGAAAAGTAATAAGGAAAACCATAGTGGACGGAAAGGAAGTTGAAACAGTAGAAAGCATGGATGATGAACCTGAAGAAGTGCCTGAGGGTGTAGAACCAACCGTTACTACAACTGTAACCAGAAGGGTAATAAGAAAAATGATAGTAGATGGGAAGGAAGTAGAATGTGAAGAAATCCTTGATGATGAACCTGAAGAAGTGCCTCAAGATGTAGAACCAACCGTTACTACAACTGTAACCAGAAGGGTAATAAGAAAAAAGATAGTAGATGGGAAGGAAGTAGAAAGTGAAGAAATCCTTGATGATGAACCCGAAGAAAAGCCTGAAGATGTAGAACCAACAGTTACTACAACTGTAACCAGAAGGGTAATAAGAAAAATGATAGTAGATGGGAAGGAAGTAGAAAGTGAAGAAATCCTTGATGATGAACCTGAAGAAGTGCCTCAAGATGTAGAACCAACCGTTACGACAACTGTAACCAGAAGGATAATCAGGAAAAAGATAGTAGATGGGAAGGAAGTAGAAAGTGAAGAAATCCTTGATGGTGAACCTGAAGAAGTGCCTCAAGATGTAGAACCAACCGTTACTACAACTGTAACCAGAAGGGTAATCAGGAAAAAGATAGTAGATGGGAAGGAAGTAGAAAGTGAAGAAATCCTTGATGGTGAACCTGAAGAAGAGCCTGAAGGCGTAGAACCAACAGTTACTACAACTGTAACCAGAAGGATAATCAGGAAAAAGATAGTAGATGGGAAGGAAGTAGAAAGTGAAGAAATCGTTGGAGAACCCGAAAAGATGGTTGAAGGTATAATGGAGCCATCCGATACAACAACTGTAACAAAGAGAGTGATCAGAAAAACTATAGTAGATGGGAAACCAGTAGAAACTGTGGAAACAGTGGAAGGAGAGCCAGAGGAGTCGTTCGTTAGGGAAGCAGCGCTAAGTGAAAAACCTAAAGAAATTAAAGAAACGGATGTTGAAACGGAAACTGTCAAAAGAACTATTACCAGAACAGTCATAGTTGATGGGAAACCCGTTGAAACAGTAGAAATAGTTGATGGAGAACCAGAGGAGTTTGAGACAAGAGGTGAAGAAACAACCACAAGAACCATTACTAAAAGAACAATCATTGATGGCAAACCAGTAGAAACAGTGGAGACCATTGAAGCAGAGCCTGAAGGAAAGGAAGAGTCTTCATCTACAACAACTGTAACAAGGACAATAACTAGAAAAACAATTGTTGATGGTAAGCCAGTAGAAACAGTTGAAGCCATTGACGATCCCAAGAAAATGGAAGACACTGTAGAACCATCTTCTACTACTAGAGTAACAAGAACTATAACCAAAAGAACTATAATTGACGGTAAGCCAGTAGAAACTGTAGAAACCGTTGAAGGAGAGCCTGGAGAGACCCAAGAAACTGTTATAGAACCATCAACCACCACAACTGTCACGAGAAAAATAATCAGGAGAACCATTGTTGACGGTGTGCCTGTAGAAACTGAGGAGATTGTAGGTGATGCAGAGGCTGAAATGATTGAGGAAGACTCTAGTGCTGGTACAATAACAACAACTTTCACTACGAGAACTGTTGTAGATGGAGAAGCCAAAGAGAGGATTGTAACATCCAAAGAGCCACTAGATCCCGAAACTAGTGAGAAAACAACCACCACAACAACTACCATCAAGAAAAGTTCAGTTAGTGGTCGCGATTCAGTCAGCGATGATTTAGATGATGAAAGTGTAAGCAAAACCGTAACAAGAACCGTAATCAGGCGAACTATAATTGATGGTGTTCCAGTAGAGACTGTAGAGACTGTTGAAGGAGAACCAGAGGAGTATGAAGAAATATTTGAAGAACCTCTTTATACTGGAACGGTTACCAAAACTGTCACAAGAAAATCCGTTGTAGATGGTGAAGTAAAAGAAACCGTAGAAACAACTGAGGAGCCACTGAAGGCAACTACAGAGAAATCACGGACCGATAGCAGCAGTGAAGCACCGGAGACTTTCCTTCCACGAGAGATCGAGTGTGTCCCGCGACTAACGGTGACGAGAACTAGTATCGAAGGTGGAGCGAGAATACCACTGTATGAACCATCTTCAGAAACAGTGACAACTAGGACAGTCATCAAGAAAACAACTATTGAAGGCGAAGAGCGAGCAGAAACCACTGAAACCAGCGAAGATGAATCTGATGGTGACACTGTGACCAAAACTATTCCAGGGTCAGTGACAGACACTTCGGAGTCTGCAAAGAAGAAGGAAGTCTCTGAAGTGAAGGAAACGAAGAAAATGGTCTCTGAAAGCGAAAGTGTGAGCGCCACCACTAGTGTGATGCAAACCATGGTGAGTGAAAGTAAAACGAAGGCAGACACATCCACCACATCTACCACCACTACCAAGTCAAGTGAGGCAGCCAGTGCAAAATCTAAGGTGGAAGAAGACACCTCTTTCACATATGAAGCATCATCTAAGGACGCAAAAACCTCGAGCATAACGGCAACCAGCAAAGTCATTTTACAGGAGACAGATAAAACATTTACCAGTAAGCACTCCGTCAGCGAAATCTCTCGGTCATCAGATGTTCATCAAGAGGATATCAGAGGTTCCAGGGAATCTATTTCCGCTGCTGACGAATCTGTGCACGAACGAGTGAGTGCAGTGAGAAAGTCATCAACCAGCAGCACAGAGGGTACACCAGGCAGCCCAAGGACAGGTCGAGTGGTCGTAAGGAAGGTTACTACGGTCATTACCAAATACTACGACGATGGCGAAGAGGTGGAAATGGAGGAGCTGCCCGGCGAAGAGGTAGTTGAAGTTCTTGGTGATCAACAAGTTTCTGAGGACATTCTGCGTAGGATTTCCGGCTCAGCTTCCCCGTCCCCCCACACTACAAGAAAATATTCTGGACATGGGCCACCAGGAACGCCAAAGAGCTTTACAACATGGACGAGTGAGGAATCACTCAGCGGCGATCCGACAGTCATCACACGCACCACGCGTACTACCATCAGCGACAGTGATACCGATGCTTCAGAGGGAGTAGTCACCAGCACAGTCACCAGTGTTACGCGGCGACTTATGAGTGACGATGCTTCTGACAAAGATGAACGACCAAGATCAGCAAGCAGTGATGCCGGAGGCTTTGATTCCTTCACTACAGTTCAGAAAAGTAAGACAGATGTAAAAGATTCTCAGGCGTCTAGCAGCGAGCCATCAGGATTCAGCCCCCACTACGGAGCGACTGGGGCTCAATACCAGGAAGAATACGATGATGAGCCTGTCTACGAGTTCCGTCCACCTCCCGGAGGTCCACTTGAACCCTTCATGTACGGTGAACACGAGGGAGATTTCGATAACGGGAACTTGCCGTCAAGAGCGAGGGTTCCTTCAGTGACTGAGGCTGAAGACAAAATCAACATGAACCAAACTCGAACGAGCTCTTCCGTCACTACTACCGTCGTAAGGCAACAAGTAGCTGCGACAACGAAGGCTAGTGCAACTACGTCTTCAGCTACGACCTCTTCTACAACAACGTCCACCTCCTCGGCAGCAAAGGAAGCTAAAGAAACGTTACAAAAGTGGGGAAAGCCACTTGGCCTGCCATCACCCGTGCCTTTACCTACGCCACACCCTCCCTCCGACAGTCCAAAGCCACAAAGTCCTCAGAAGGAACGCAAAACTAGTAGGAGGATCAAGCGATCAGGGCCGCCAGTGTACCTTGACTTGGCCTACGTACCCCACGCTGCCAATCCCAACTATTCCAATGCAGATTTCTTCAGGAGAGTGCGGGCCAGATATTACGTCTTCTCTGGCATCGACCCAGGCAGAGAGGTGTTGGACGCCCTGCTAGAGGCAAAGATGGAGTGGGAAGATAAAGAAATGGGTGAGTAAAAAAAAATTCATTAAAGTGTATTAAATTTCTTTTGCTTATTGTCTGACCGTTATATCCGTGTTACTGTCCCTACTATCAATTATATATATATATATATATATATATATATCTATCTTAATATATATTCTTTTATATATATATTTTATATAGTAGTATATAATATATATATAGATATATATATATATATATATAGTATATATATATATATATATAATATCATAATAAAGAATAATAAATAATAATAAAGAATAGAGAATAATAATAATAATAAAGAATAATAATAATAATAATAATAATAATAATAATAATAATAATAATAATAATAATAATAATATTGAAGAATAAAGAATAGCAAAGTTTTTCACGATTTATGAGTATATAAATGTAACCCCCATAGAAATACAAACCCTCACTGATGCACTTCACAAACTAAAGCTTATGTAATGTTCGCTTTTGTCTTTACAGAAGTTACGATCATTCCCACTTATGACACGGACGCCCTTGGTTACTGGGTCGCAGCCAATGAAGACGCCCTAATTGCCAACAAGATTGACCTGGCTCCATCAGCCTCCCGCTGCACTATCAACCTGCAGGACCACGAGACAAGCTGCAACGCCTACCGCCTCGAGTTCTAAGCGCCTTTATCTTTCAGAACACCAACACAATCACCGCCGCCCAAAAATATGTACTTAATCACTACCATATCTTTCAAAAAACGAAAACAAATTATCCGAAATAGTAATCTATCACAAAATCTGCCGAACGAGACATTAGAGCCATCTTCAGGGATGCCTGATAGGTGGTCCCTCTTCCCTGCTGCCTTCCATAACAACTTAGAGCTCCGAAAATGCCGTCTTTGTTCTCACTTTACGGTAGTTGCTCTTAGCCTTCCAGTGAGCTACTCTGTTGCCCCGTGCACTCCTGAAGGGGTTAAAGTATTTTACTGTAGATTCTCTCCTTCCGTACTGTAGCCATTTGGTGTTGGAAGGAAGAAGACAACCGCTAGACTGATGGAGAATTGTTGTACTGATCTAGGAACGGACAAAACACTGATGGTGATGACGACTATAATGAAACAGATAACCTTTTAGCTGTTATATCTGAGAGCTGTGTCACTGTCAGTAGTTCAACGTACAGTAGCATTAACTTAGACAGATATATTTGTCAAATTATCCCGTGTGTGCGAGTGTGTGCAGTTCTTCTGGGAAACAGTCGGCCTTGTGACAAAGATGGGTGAGGCCACTTCCTTTCCCCTCGACGGTTGACTTCAGCCCCATATGACTGTTCTACGACGTGACGCACAGACTTTCCTCCCGAGCTAAACCAAACGGACTCAACTCTGACAAGGAGAAGCAATACATGAACTCTTCGATACGTCCTTGGCTACAATAGGTCTTGAGGTTATATACTTCGTCAGCCACATTATCAGTGATTATTATTAGTCGCTTTTGTGGGGACTCAAGCAATGGCTGACTTCATGAAATAAATGAAATTATTGAAAAGATGTATGGGGGATTTGCTCATTTTGTAAAATATATAAAGCACTTATAAGCCAAGAGTGGCGGCTATCTGATATATAGAAAATAAGGCATATTTATTGGAGAGAAAGAGAGAGCGAGAGAGCGAAAGCGAGAGAGCGAGAACGTTTAGGAAATTCTTTGTTATCTGTATACTAGTAGTTTATATATAATTCGCTGAGCAGAGAGATAGGGAAATATTTTTATCGGGTGAGACTGAGTCGCTGATCTTCACATATTAATCTTCCACGAGAGAGAGCGAGAGTAAGAGTGCGAGCGATGCATAAAGCGAGCGAGCGAGCAAGTGAGTGAGTGAGGGCGTCATGTGAGTGAGTGAGCCTCCTGCACCACCACCACCGCCACCACCACCACCACCATAACAAGTAAACCACATTTCTGAATCATTACTTGTATCATTATTATTATTGATAATGTTATTATTATAAACACGACTCCGCTGTGATGGTAGTGACATACCGAGCTTGCTTTCCTCTATCGGTCGTGAGCTCAGATATTCTGTTCTTGTGTCGGCCTTTGGAAGTTTCCCGACTGTACAGAGCGGCTGTGTACGTGCTTGGTGTGCGTGCGTGCCTGCGTGCGTGTGCGTATGTGTGTCTCCTTCAGTACTGTTTTACTTTAGTAGAATTTCCTCCGCTGTACCTCCTCCTCCTCCTCTTCATACGCTTCGTCCCTAATCTCTTGCATTTACTGTTGCGTTCTGACGCCGGGCGTTCCTTCCATTCCATAAGAGAGGTCGGGTGGCGGTGAGAGATTACCGGTAAGCCCCCGAGGAAGACATGTTGGGCGCTCCTCTCCCTACACAAACCGGTGCTTGTAGTGTGTTCCGCGGCTCAAAGGAAGCCATGTACAATCTGCACGGCGTTGTGGACCATGGGGGTGGTCCCTCTGCCCAGGAGCGTGCATGGCTTTCCCGCGTGGTGAAGGCGATAGACTGACTAATCAGGGAACGAGGGCGCTCACAGCTTCCTCGCAGGCTGTCCTAATCCACTGGAGACATCACTAGCGGCAGATAAGACGATATTTATATATATATATATACATATATTTTGTTGTCTAGGGAATCTCATTATCTGACCTGTTAGTTGAGGTCAACTGCCAGTTGAGCGAAAGAAAGAGTAACTGCGTGAAAGAGACAGAGAGGCAGGGAGTGTGGTGTCATAGATTACTAAATGATAGTTAGTGGAAGTACTCATCCTACCTTGACCCCACTAAGACCTCAACCCAACTCGCCGCCTGGTTGTGTCTCCTGCAGTTAGAGCAATCATCCCCCTATCCTGCCCATCAACAAGGAGAGCCATGACAGATGAAATGGAATGAAAGAAAACGGACTCTCTTCGTCCGTGAAAGGAAAGACGAGCATGGCGCCTTCCTTGTAAATGCCGCACAGGGTCATAACACTTTCCCAGGAAATTCATGATTCAGTATACTTCCCAGGCGGTCGTCTGAGTCTCGGGGTGGTCCACGTGCGCCGAAGAAAACCAACAACATCTAACACACCCTGAAGGCTGAGACCGCCGGCGGGGAAGCATCACACTGACCC
Organism: Callinectes sapidus; assembly: GCA_020233015.1. Classification (NCBI taxonomy): domain Eukaryota; kingdom Metazoa; phylum Arthropoda; class Malacostraca; order Decapoda; family Portunidae; genus Callinectes; species Callinectes sapidus. Next base: position 10,654,395 of record CM035186.1, on the reverse strand, counting down.
TGTTAGCGGTGTGTGGGCGGCAGGAGGGAGGGGGCTGATGACGTTACTGCGCCGCCGCCCTCCTCTCCATTCTCATCCCAGAACATTAAAAGTCTTATGTGTTATTATATGTGATCTGATCGCTTTAGGTGCTTCTTATCGGCAAACGAAAGGCCATTTTGCCCCCGAGCTTAGTAAACCGGAGATGTAATGCTTCAGCCTTTTGGCAATAAGTTTACAAGGGCGAAGTCAAAGAAAAAATAACTTGAGTTGATAAGAAAAGAATATTTGATTGATTTGGAATGTCACAGAGAAAAATACATTCAAGAATGACAAAAGTACATTTGCAATTAAATTCTCTACATTCGAAAGTTCCACACCCGATGTTAAGTCACAAGGAGCGATTGTACTATTCGAAATTGTGTACATTTTTTGTGTTAAATATTTAAGTGTGAGTGTGCTATATTTGATTTGTGGCCTGCCTGAATGAGGGAACGATGATCCTGCTATTCTCTTTCAAATGATCATTATTATCATTGTTATTATTATTATTATTATTATCATTATTATTATTATTATTATTATTATTATTATTATTATTATTATTATCATTATCATTATTATTATTATTACTGTCATCATTACCATTATTACCATAAGACCATTCCGGCCTGTTTCCAGTGCTGGGAGCTGTTTGCCTCAAATTTTATCTGTATTAGGAATAAATTCAACATGTGATATGATAATCATCTACGTTTAAGCTGTTACATTGCGTGATGTGGTGCCGCGAGGAGTGTAAACAATAATAAGACATTCATGTGATTAATTGAACTAAAACCAAAAAGATATAAGAAGGATTGTACGGTGCAGCGGCTTTTTAGGCATATTTGTCAGCCATCGTTGTTCCAGTGCGATCGAGACTTTTATGTTGTTAAAAAAAGATAACCTTTTTCCAAAGAACATTCTGAAGACCCTCGAACGGCAGTATTCCGACCATGATGTCACCTTTCGTCAATATAGCGTGTTTTGAATCTTCGCGTCACTATTTGGGTCGCAAACTTCTCCGATTAATCCATCGTTTCAGGGTCTTCAGAAAGAGGTTCTTGTCATTCCTTATTTCCAGGCTTCATTATATCATATCTAGCCTGTGCACTTTGTCGTGTGTTAAAAAAGAGAAAATCCATAAATATATATAAATATCTATATATAATGACGATAATGTTCGGTCATCTCGGGGTGCATTCAGCAGAGGCCGCTGCCCAGCCTTGGGAATGTTAGGGAGATGCTCTGTATAAATATTATCTTTGGTAAAGACGCCTACAATGTAAATTGATATTATCAGTACTTAATTAATGTAACCAAAAGCAGCTGCTTGAGTGTGGGTCTGCTTCGTAAAGTAATTCACAGGGTAAAAGTAAGATTTGCAAATGATCTCGCCATTTTCATGTAATGATTGCGAAAAACCAGTCATGAGTTTTATCTGACGTGGCGCCCACCATGTGTGTGTGTGTGTGTGTGTGTGTGTGTGTGTGTGTGTGTGTGTGTGTGTTGACAGAGCAACTCCCTGACCGCTGGTGGGTGTTGCTCCGGGGTGCGCCGTGAGTCGCGTCGTCCGGGCTGTGTTTTGGTGGACAGGGGCGAGTGGGGCTCCTACTTCAACTGCTCCCGTGCTCTCCCCTGCCCCATTTCTCGTCACCCTTTGACCCATTCCTCTTTGATTCCTTCCTTTGGAAAATGTCTAGTCTCGTTTCTGGCTACGGATTTGCTTCTTTCTCTATTCTTGTTCTTGTTCTCCTTTCTTGCCCGTCTGCCTCGTCCTCCCATCCCTCCCTCACTCCTACGTTCCTCTGGTGTTCCTTGAAGGCTTATAAGCGTGTCCTACATACATCATTCTGTCGCTGTTTCGAAGATTTATGAAAGCGTATCTTTCTTTAGCTATGTGGAGTGTAACAGGGGAGCCTTCTTCGATTTATCATTGGCAAAAGCACATCCGAATGCAGGAACGCACCTCTTCCCTCGCTACCGATCGCTTCTTGCCTCATATGAGCGTCAAATGCACCACCAATCAGAGCTTAATTACAATTTGTTACGCGATTCCCTCCCCCACACTGGCACCGGCAACTTAAGGTCTCTCGAAACACCAGGAAACTGAGGAAACATGAGGTTAAAGTAAAGTAAAAAAGTAAAAATTCATAAAAAAAAGTGTAGAGTAACTAAGCTTCGACGGTATATAGCTATTCCTTTAAAATCACTTGACGTTATAGTCTGGTCCTGGAATGCCAAGCGACGTCCTTTCAAGGGTTCAGTAAATATTCCTTCCGTGGCTTCTCCCTTGTCCTTGGAGCCTGAAGAACTTTATATGCCTGTGTTTCTCTCTGCCTGCAGGAATCGCATGGTTTTCTAGACTCTACCAACCTCACGCCGACGAAGCTTAGTGTGTCTTGAAGCACGGAGGCGGGCGGAGGTCAGCCCCACCGCCCCTTTTAGAAACAAAAACGCAGCGCCTTATGTAGCCGCCTGCTTAATGCTTCTCGCTCCACGTCCTATTCCCCCTCTAGTCAAATTAAATAAAGAAGGAAACTGTAAAATTAATAAAAAACTCATTAGAACTCTAGAGATAAAACTATTTCTGCTGACACCTTACCAATGTGACTTGTTTGGCTATTTTGGCTCTTACATACAAGTTCATTATGGTTCATTTTCGCTACTTTATGAATGGGAAAATAAACCTTATTGAACCATCATTTTGGGTTCATAATCGCTGGCCTTGTCACTAATATTACGCATATGTATGGGATATCCTGTGACATTAAAAAGTAGATGAAAAAAATGCAAGTGTTTCTCATCATCCTTACTCCTTTTTCTTGTTTAGTAATTTGTCTATTGTATCTGTTTGTCTAATTTAAGAAAAGAAACACATACTTTGCTTTATCATTAACACTTAAACCA
>CM035186.1:10627758-10647758 GCA_020233015.1 Callinectes sapidus | reverse complement strand
TCTCTTTTAGCTTTGTTTTCAAATTCTCTCAAAGAATATGTTGTGTACGTGTTTCACGGTGTGTTATATATCGTATAGCAGAACATGAACAGCCTCCTGAGGACCAGTGGATATACTACTGCTTGTTCCTCCTTTACGTTTCATTACACTTCAAGAAAATAACATTCTTTTCACATCTGAGGCGCTTCTAAGGAAAGAAACAACAGCGTCCTTTCCTCATGTTAATACTCAACCTTATGTCTACCTAAATAATGAAAGAAATGTGACGTAATAGTGAATTTGTATTTTTGTTAAGGATAGATATGAATATTCTGATATTGGCACTTTTTTTTTTTCCAACCCACTGTAGCTGTGACGCGGTGAAACTGAAGTGCGATGCTTCAATCAACTAAATGCAATGGAGTTTGTGATCGTTGTGGTGGTGGCAGCGGTGGGTGTGGCACGTATGTCGATGGGATCATTAATGTGGGTGTTGCTATTACAGATGTAGCGTTAGAGGAAAGAAAATAGAGGAAAGAGGGATTACATGGAGCAAGAAAAGGAGAAAGGAAAAGAATGGTAGAGCCGAGGGAGGTCGGGAGGAAAAGAGAGAGAGGCGGGAACGGAGGGAGCACGGGAGGCAGACCGAGGCAGGATCAGTGTGTGAGCAAGAGTGGTTCTGAGCGGTTGTTTCACCCTCCCTCCCTCTCTCTCCCTCGCGCTCACCTCGCACTGTCGAGGCCCACGCCCGCCGAGATTAATGCATCCTCCTTCCCTCCGACACTCACTCGGAGAGGTGTTAGTTGGATAAGTATTAAAATTCACAATAACAGTCTGGATTTGTCCCCAACTCGCTGGTGAAAAGTTTAATTCACTTCATTTTTTTTTTTTTTTTTTGGCGGCACTGCAACGTTTCATGATTTATGTGTTTATGAGTCTCAAGCTGCTCGGGAGGGAGAGAGAGAGAGAGGAAAAGTTATAGATAAAGTGATAAGAATAAAGACAGAACTTCCGTGCACAGCTAGACACAAAGCCCTGTTTGTGTACCCGCCAAGGAATTGAAAGGTCATCAACTCATTTTAATAGAACCATTCCACTCTGTTACGGATACCGCGGTGAAGCGAAGCTAGACGGTAAACACAACTCAGACAGCGGGTGGCGGCCCCTCCCTTGGTCCCCCTGCAGCTGCAGCAGGGGGGTGGTGTGACGGAGAGGACGCACTGGGTGAGTAATGGAGTCTGTATATTTACTACTTCCTCACGCTGTCTTTTCTGATTTACTTTATAAAACATGAGAGATGAAGGAATCTATTTATTATTTTGCAGCGGAAATCATAGGCCCACTTACGTATATATTCTTTGTATGGGTATACAATCTACATCTTTCCTCTCTAACTTATAAACCCATTCATATGTTTTTAAATTCAAGTATTTTCCTACTGAAAGCAACCTGAATTTCTTATGTATCATTCAATAGATAAAATCATCAGTCCACCTTTTGTACATATTAGATATCTAAACAGAAAAGCAATGACAAACAAAGAGTAGGCAATAAAGAAGCTGTCACAGTCTCAGTGTTACGACAAGAGCGTCACTGCGGACGGTGTGACGCCAAGAACTGGGAATCGGAGACCGAGAAAGACGAAAAAGGCAAAACCAGTAAAATTGTGAAGGAAATTTTAAGACCTGAAGAGATGGAGTCAGAATAACAAAATGAGAAAACACGCTATCTACAGAGGGGGGAAGAGAGAGAGAGAGAGAGAGAGAGAGAGAGAGAGAGAGAGAGAGAGAGAGAGAGAGAGAGAGAGAGAGAGAGAGAGAGAGAGAGAAAGAGAGAGAGAGAGAATTGTAAAGGACAAAGTGACATTCAAACAGACAAGAGAACGTAGCAATATGCCGTAAATGGACAGCAGCAAAGGGCTAGTGTGACATTTAGACGTAAAATAATGAACCAAAACGTAAACCTTTAAACTTTTTGCACGCTTCAGATTTACACTTCAAAGACCAACCAATCGCCGCCGTAAAAAATAAAAAAAATAAAAAATAAATAAAATAAAAAATAAAAAAAAAGGAAAAAGAAAGAAAGAAAGAAAAATACACGGTTACACGAAGTCACGTTTTTTTTTTTTTTTTCCAGCTCGAATCGATTCCACAGGTTGTTTAAGATGACATTTTTTTCCCAGTCACGTAAAGCTTTCGAGAATCTGCGTAAGGACCAACACTTGCACACCTTGAGCCATTGTGGTGGTGGTGGTGGTGGCGGGGATTACAGCAGTAGTAGTAGTAGTAGTAGTAGTAGTAGTAGTAGTAGTAGTAGTAGTAGTAGTAGTAGTAGTAGTAGTAGTAGTAGTAGTAGTAGTAGTAGTAGTAGTAGTAGTAGTAGTAGTAGTAGTAGTAGTAGTACCTTCACTATCACCACACTAGCTATAAACCACTGCCATAAACAAAAAGTATCAAATTTCCCCCCTATAAATAGAGCATCTACTTCACGTGTCCTTGACCATGATATTTTCAGCTCAATGTTTCAGTCGCTCTCCAATCTTTGTAAACACCACTACTCCCCGCACCCCACCACATGCCACACCAGGGCTATCTGTAACAACAACAAACTTAGGGTCTCTCTATCAACACAGGTGATAACCGCTAACATTATCTCTGACGGGGCCTACAAACATCCCCTCTCATTATCACTCCTATAACACTATGCTTCACCACCACCGCTAACGCGTCTAATATCTCTTTTATGCATCATTATAACTGCTTCTTCTCACAATTACTCTTACCCAACGAAGCCAGTATCGTAACTAATATTGCTGTCTCTCACTACCACCACCACTGCCGCAAAACCGGTATGGAAGCTTCTCAAGTCTGCCCCATCACTATAACAGCTTCTTCTCACCATCACTCCTGCCCAACGAAGCCAGTATCGTAGCCAACATCACTACCACTCACTACCACCACCACTGCCGCAAAACCGGTATGGAAGCTTCTCAAGTCTGCCCTATCACTATAACAGCTTCTTCTCACCATCACTCCTGCCCAACGAAGCCAGTATCGTAGCCAACATCACTACCACTCACTACCACCACCACTGCCGCAAAATCGGTATGGAAGCTCCTCAAGTCTGCCCTTCCTCTTCCTCCCCACCCCGATGAAACCTTCACCTGTCCGCTCACCTGTCCCCACTTGATGGATAAATGAATATCTGTCTCACGTTATACATGCGAGCACCAACTGCTACGGCCAGGCTGGGGAGGGAGGCCTTCACCTGAGATGGGATGTGTGGGCAGACTGGAGTGAAATGGATGAAGATACGAGTAGTAGGGAAATGATAACTGCCACAGTATTCCTATCAGTATTACTACGACTGATAAAGATGTGTAACAGTTTTCCCAGTGCAAACAATCAACATCCTTACTTCCTACACCATAAGTTTGCAAAGGCAGCTTTCTTTCACGTACTTTTGAGAAATGGGACTTCTGTTCCTTCGGAGAGAGAGAGAGAGAGAGAGAGAGAGAGAGAGAGAGAGAGAGAGAGAGAGAGAGAGAGAGAGAGAGAGAGAGAGAGAGAGAGCGTTTCCTAATATAAACTTTTATCAAGTTAGATTAGATGAACTTGAAAGAATATTATAGAAAGAATAATTTTCAATGGAAAATTTGGTGGGGAAATCTTCGTGGATTGAATGTTCATGTAAGTTCTGCGTGGATTGAATTTGTTGGAAAGAATTTAAACAGATCGCCTTCACCGTTACTCAACTTCCTTGATTTCCGCGACTTTCGATTAACACAGCCACCTCACCGATGCTTCGCGTGTACCACTCACTCCTTAGAATACAATACTGGTGATTTACTGAACTAGTCCTGCTTACGAAATCGTGTAACAAAAGGCGCACAGTAACACAAGAAGACCAAGAGGCGGAGAGAGAAAGAGAGAGCGAAGATAATTAAGAGAATGTGTAAATATTTACTTTGTTTATAGGCAGACAGAAAATACACAAGTTGATTATAAGTGATGAATGAAATATATCTACTTATATTCAACTTAAGAGGGCACAGGCGGGCGCGCGCACACACACGCGCGCGCGCGCACACACACACACACACACACACACACACACACACACACACACACACTTATTTCTAGTATACACAGCCATCGGAAACGTGTGTACATCAGGTTATTTATGAGGTTAGCTTAAGGTTTCTTCCCTTTAACCACTTCACGTCCCTTCCTCCCGGCCAATCTCCCCTCTCTTCCCTTCCTCAGTAAAACAGGATATAGTATAGCTGACAGTTCCCCCAACTTTGCTAGTACCACATTCTTCGTATCGACATGTCTACTGAATTCACGGGTAGCAATACATAATAAAGATGAGAGAGAGCAGCGACTATAATTCTGTATGCATCACGTTGGTTGTGTTACTGGCAGGTGTTTCATATTCTGTGTCGAGTCCCAAAGTAATGTCTTGTCATCTCCAGCGATGCAGTACAATTCAGTTCTGGGAATGTCTACATGATAATTATCTCAAGACTCAGAGGGTAGTGGACATACACTAAAAGTTCAATGACCTCCTCCTCTTCCTTCTTCTTGGACAGCGTGTTGTGTTATTCAAGTTCAGTGACCTTTTCTTCCTTCTCTTCCTCGTCTAGGGCAGAAAAAATGAAGTATTCTGAACAAGCAGGACATGATCGGTGGTAACTCTGACCTCACCTAAACCTGTCCATTAAAACACTGCCGATGCAAATACTGTACGTTGCAATACCCATGCACGCCAGAACTGTTAACTGCTTTATTTTATTATCGAACAAGTGTTTATGAGACTACATCTGCGTTATTTTCCGTCTTTCATATTGCCGTAGGTTTAAAAATGCTCTCTTTTTTATCTAAAGGGGGAAGCTGGCCAAGGACAACAAAAATAGTAAAAATAAAAAGCCCACTAATTTGTCCACACAGATCAGAAGAGCTAGCCTGAATTCAGGGACAAATATCTTGAAATCTCCCTCATATATGATAAGAAGTCGGAAACATAAAAGCAGGTAGGGAGTTCCAAATCGATTTACAAAGAGGTACAAAGATCTAGATAAGGAGGATGACCATTTGCTATAGTAATCCATTCCTCATAAATACGTTGTTTTCTCTCTACATACAAAGATTCTGAACACGACGCAATGAACGCCTGACATAGACACTCGACGTGTTATACAAAGGGGTAACGACATGCAAACAACTGTGACTCTTTCACTACGAAATGCTCTCTGTTGTCGTGTACCGGCGACAGACTCAGCATTAAGTGGAAAAGGGATAAAGAAACTTGAAAAAGCGAGTATTTCATTGCGTGAGTGAAGCACATGTGACTTGACTTTTTCCTTGACAGTATGAGAGGGAATACAACTGAAAGCGAGAGCGAGAGCAAGAGAGAGAGAGAGAGAGAGAGAGAGAGAGAGAGACAGAGAGAGAGAGAGAGAGAGAGAGAGAGAGAGAAGTGAGCGAAGACTAGGGGCACGAGAGGAGATGAAATACAATGTAGCACAACGCACAGCCAACCTCTGCATCACGCCACACTGGCTAGCTGAGCGACTCACATAGAAAAGATCCTTCTGACACATGAATTTTGAGGCGAAAGTTCACCTTTATATGGCACGACTTCATAACCCCACCCCCCCCGCCCCCGCCCCCCATCCTTCCTAACAACCTGATCTGGAAATTACAATAACGCGATTCTTAACACCCATGAATTATTTATTTGTATCAGTAATATCACTCGTCTCTCCTTTTTTTCGATGTGCAAGCCGGAAAGCTGTTTTCATAATTACACATTTTCATTAATTCCAGCCATTGGTACGAAAATACGTTTGCTAATAACCTTCAGCTGGGTATGGAATAAATATAATAGCTTTTTTAGTCCGTGGTGCGCAGTGAAGCGAAGGGAATGGAGGAAGAGATGGGATGCCATGGAAAATGCACAGAGGAGGCTGTGTGGAGAAGCGAAAAATAGGTGAATTGAACGCGGAATACGGAAAGGAAGAAAATATGGAGAGGTGGCGGAGAATTCACAGAGGGGAAGATAGTGGAAAGGCGAGAAATGGATGGAATGAAAGCATAACAGGGGAAAGGGAGAGAAAAAAACGTGGTGGTGCTCGGGAAGGACAGGAAGAGAAGGTGCCGAAGTGAAGAGGAGAGGCGAGAAGAGGAGAAAGTTGAAGGAGTACGGTTGATGAAGACCTCAAGAAGTAAATTGGAAGGAAGGAGGAGTGTGTGGTAAGAAGAGGTGAGGCGATGGAAGAACAACAGAAGGGAGAGTCCAGAAACCATTCCAGAAATAGTGAAAATGTCTCTTATTTCTCCTCTGTTCTTAGTTTCTATTTATCTATCAATGAATCTTCACATCATCCGAGAGAAGAGCACAGAATTTTCCCTGAAGTGATGTGGGGTGTGTTCGGTGAGACTTATCAAACAACACACAGGGACTGCCACGAGAAGGTCTAAATGTCTCTAGCAGCTTCCCTCATTTTCTTTATCTTCTTATGCCCTCACTTCATCTTTGTCTCACTGAAGAAATCATGTGAGTGTTTCTGTCCCTAAGTGAAGGAATTGTGTGAGGTATAAAAGGGAATAATAGCAACAATTACACTTTATTCCTCCCGCGTTAATTGTAAAAAATACGAAAACACCAGATATGTTAAACTCCGAAACAATATGAGAACAATACGAGGCGATACAACGTGTTTGGATATTTTCCCTAATTGTTATATGAAAAAAGTAGTTTAATTAAGCCTAAACGATGCTCCAACCGGTATGATAGCGTGGATCATTAGAAAAGTTTTAGGCTGTCGATGGTAATTATCCGTACTTGAATATTTTACTCTGTGGGCTGGTGAATTTTGTAGCGTTCAACTCACATCAAGCGCCAGTGAATAATTAAGTAGTTAATAGCTTCTTTCCATTACTCTTCGTTTTGATCCCTTTGCCAGCCTGTTAGAAATCGAAGAAGTTAAACGGTAAGGGAAATTTAGTAACTGTATTTCTACAGGTCATGGCAAGGATTAATTCTGAGTGATGAGCATGTTTACTAATACATTGTAGCATCAGCTCTAGACACTGAGCGCATGAGGACTAATGAAGACTGAGTCACTGATCCCAAGGCTGCTCACGATGGCACGGTGAAGGTGACTAAGGAAAGAAAAAACAGACGCTGTTCGACAATATGCTATACACACTTTACTCTAGACAGACACACCACCATTGGGAAAAGTTTAATGGTTGTTATTAGTGTAATTTGAGCAGTTTATATCATTATCAATTCACTAATCGTCATTTTCTGGGCATTTCTTAGAGCTATATCCTTACAACACGTACCTATGGTCGTCTGATACAGGTATATCATTCTAATAAAGTAATAATGAATGACTGAATCCTTTCAATGTAAAGATTCGATCCTGATAAGGAGATAGGAGCCACAAACAGCTCCAGTTTTTATCCTAACCTGCAAAACTACTACTACTACTACTACTACTACTACTACTACTACTACTACTACTACTACTACTACTACTTTTATTATTACTACTACTACTACTACAACTACTACTACTACTACTACTACTACTACTACTTTTATTACTACTACTATTACTACTACTGCTACTACTACTACCACCACCGCCACCACTTCATACGAAACTCATATAGAACAAAGATATGCTACGTTTCCAGGTGCGAAGTTCTACAAGAGAGAGGAAAACAGTTCGCTAGAGGGAAAGAACGCCTATGATCTTCCAATTTGTAGTATCGTTTTCTTGATCTTTTGGTGGGATGAATAGGTAGTGATTGGCGCACCGAAGGAAGGAGAGCGGGAGAGAGCACCGGGAAAGAGGGAAAAATGTGAGGGGAAGGAAGGTGGAAAGAAGAAGAATGAGATTGGCTGACAGAGAGAGAGAGAGAGAGAGAGAGAGAGAGAGAGAGAGAGAGAGAGAGAGAGAGAGAGTATGCAAGGAAAGGTATTCTTTTTTGTATGCAAGTACATTTCAATAAAGATTCGTATTTTCATCGTGTTTTCCTTTCCCTCCTCCTCCTCCTGCTCCTCCTCCTCCTTTTCTACTGTCCATGTTCCTGTTACTTTTCTTTATGTGACCTCTTCTTCCTATTTCTTCGACCTCCTCCTTCGCAACTATCCCACCGTCTTCTCTTCCTCCTCAAGTCTTCCTACAATCTTCCTCTTCTCCCTTTTCCTCCCCCTCTTCCCCCCTCCTCCTCCTCCTTCTCAAGTCTTGTTCACTTTCCAACTTTCTCTCAAGCTGACTTATATTTCTTGGTTGAGTAAAAGTGAGAAACCTACCATCTATTTTTATCCGAGAACAAACAAAATTTTTATAGCTGTTGCAGCATGAAATTTCACGTCGCCTCTCTTCATCTCCTACACCCCCCCCCCCTTCTCTTCTTCTCCCACCCACCCATCCACCCACACATACTCACAGAGACCCACTCACACACACACACACACACACACACACACACACACACACACACACACACGAGTTGTCAGATGCGACTGGGTAGGCTCAAGGTGTATGAATGTTACAATATAAGAATTTGTATGTTAACCTGTAGATTTTCAGCCAAAAATTGTAAGCTGCTTTCAAATAAACCGTCTATTATTATTATTATTATTATCATTATTATTACATCCCCCCCCACACACACATCCACCCACCCACACACACACACACACACACATTCTAGCCTTCCTTGGGTTGAGGTTCAAAGTTGGTAAGTCCGGAAGTCAGTCCGTTTAGAGCTGTCCTGTTCGTCCCAAACTTGGGTTACTGTCTCGACCTCGTCTTCCGGTGCCCTGCCAGCGGGAAGGCTTTTCCCTCGCTCGCTGCAGCCCACCTCGCTTCCCCTTCCTCCCTTTGTTTGTCTGCCATCACTCCCCTCCCTTTTCCCCTCCTGGTCCATCTGGTCTCCCTTGCTCCCCTATCCCCCCTTCCCCTTTCCCCTCACCTGCTCCTCCTTCCCTATCCCGCTCCTGGCTCTTCCCTTCCCATGACGATACTTTCCCTTCCCACTCCCTCCCTCCTGTCTCCCCTTCCGCCCGTCCCGAATATAACTTTCAGCAAATATTCTTTTTCTTCCTTCACTATATACTATGAAACGTACATCTATCAGTGTTTGCATTGATATTACTACAGGTAGACCTGGAGTGGCTTCCAGGTATTGATCGACGGACAGGGAAACCACGGCTAGTGTTGAACAGTTCTATTTCTCGTCTACCTGTGATTTTTGCCCTTTCAATTCAAACTATTCAATCCTGGTTTTCATTTTTTCCATCCTCCTACACTATTCTTATATTGATCATCATTAACTTTACTACTACTACTACTACTACTACTACTACTACTACTACTACTACTACTACTACTACTACTGCTACTACTACTACTACTATCTCAACCACCACTACCACCATCACCATTACTATCACCTTCATTATCTGGCTTGACTGCTTTCCCAGAGTACTAAAGCTAAGAGCCTATTGACAAAGCTTAATATGGTACGTAAAGCCTTATTAGGAGCTGAACCTATAGTGTGCCTCATTTCCCATCAACTTTTATCCAATATTCTCTTTCGCCCATTCATCGGCTTCCTTGAGGCTTCCTGTTAAGGCGCTCACTGGTTTAGATGCCTCAAGTGGATTGGCAACAAAGGTGGTGATGATAAAAGAGTCTGTAACCAATCACACGTGGCCATACAAACGCATTCCTTTCTTTGTTTTGGCTGGTATTCTTGTCCATAAATGTTCTCAATAAGTGGACTGTGAAGGTGAAAGGAAACACGAGATGGAGCAGAAGGATTTGATTTCCTAGCGTTTCAACTCTTTCCTTCTTGGTATACGAGGAGTGTTTTCTCTCACAACAATGTTATTCTGGCTTTCCTCCCCTTATAAAGCGTTCATGCAAAGTTAACTACTTCACCTTCGACCCATAACTCGTACTTCCTTTCAAATCTTATCAAATTTCTATGCTTATCATTGACACATTTTACGTTTGACTTCGTTTTTATCAGGTGATGTGATGAACGACGGTGAGAGTGGAGGAGAGGTGAGGTCAAGCAGAATCACCCCGCGGTATGCCGATTCTCTGTCTCAGGTTTACAGTCTTGGTAACTGAATCTTGTGCTCTCCGAAGCACTTGAGAAAAGACCTGGGAGGAAACACAATATGCTGGGGAGGGAGGGAGGGAAGGAGGGAGAGAATGTGTGTGTTGGGGTGGTAAGGGTGGAGAGAGAGAGAGAGAGAGAGAGAGAGAGAGAGAGAGAGAGTAGGGGGGCGGTTGTGGGACAGAGTTAAAGAGGGTGAAAAGAGAAGGATTAAGAAGTAATTCATCCTTCACTACTTTTACTTTTACTGAGCTCAGGGGAAAGATGAATTTATGAAAGGAAAGGGAACATTAATTGTCCAAGATGGAAGGTCATTTCCTTAATGCGTCCTTTCTTAGAGCTATCAATGAGTGTGTGTGTGTGTGTGTGTGTGTGTGTGTGTGTGTGTGTGTGTGTGTGCGCGCGCGCGCGTGTGAATGTTGTCATTAATTTGTACATGAGGCACGAATACTAAAAAAAAAATAATAGTAATAAAAAAGTAAAAATAAAAAGCATATTCCCAACACACATTCAGTGAAAACAAACATTAAAAAAAGAAATTAACAATCATGATGTAAGCAAAGGTCAGTTCCTACCATGATGTGGCTTGAATAGAAAGAATGCACGAGAGAAAGACAGCACCGGCGAACAAAAGATTAAAAAAACAATGCATAGAACAATAGTTAAATATAATAGTGGCAGTGGTGATGGTGGTGATGCTCTTATAGTAACACCACACTAGCAACACCACCACTATCACCACCATTGAAAATAACAACCACTACTACTACTACCACCACTAAAACCACTACAATGATCCCTACAATTCCTTCCTGATGCAGAGCAGTTGTTTCCCCCAAGGATCAAACACTCATTGAGCCTCATTGGTGTTGCCTGATTGTGTTCCTCGCAGGCATGATGGGAAACTCTACACTGATTGCCCTGCCTTGGCCTGCTTCCCCTGGAGATTACAACCCACCCACCGTAGCCCGAAATTAAACCCTACACTGACTTGGCTGGCTCCTCGTGTTGTGCAGTGGCAGGAGCAGTGCATGTTATGGCCCTCGCGTGTGTGTGTGTGTGTGTGTGTGTGTGTGTGTGTGTGTGTGTGTGTGTTTAACTTTTACAATCCTTACCTAATGAAGCAGCCTTTAATTAAAACCAATTACACAGGCTCAGCAGATTCCAAAACACGTCAGGTTGAGAATGAGTTTTTCCAACCCTTGCATGGATCTGTATTATGATTATTTTTTTTCACGGTTATTATTCAGATTATTTTTTCGCTTTCATAACATGTAAAACTGAAAAAAGCTGTTTAGGCTTCAAAATCTTTAAACTCTTCCCAACTAAGATTATTTGTTAATAGCAAATATATTGATTCTGTTGTCACTCACTCCCCTCCCATCGCATTAACAGTTATTGATAATATTTCAATAGGGACGTTCCCACTGACATTTACCTTGTTAATATATTAGTTTCATTGATAAACAAACTCTCTCCTCTAAATCGCAATGATAATTTACACGTCAGTAGGCAGGATATGTAATATTTCCCCATTTATAGCTTTATCGGCCGTAATTCAACCGAAACGTATCTACTTATTCAATGGAAATGTCCATTTGACTTAATAACCAACAATATCACACACACACACACACACACACACACACACACACACACACACACACACACACACACACACACACACTTGTGCTAACAATATCCCTGTGTGAGCACCGCTGCTTAATTCCACCTGTCATTCTCATCCATAAACTTGTCTAATCTTTTAAAACTCCTTCCGTTGTCTTAGCCTCAACAATATGATTACTGAGTCCGATCCACTCATCATCTCTAACTTATAAGTGACATGCTTGCAAAACTACATTCACGTATCCCTGTTCGTCCTACCGCAGACCTCAAATGTAATCTGTTATCATCTGACCTGCTACGACCTTCCCTTGCCTTTGTCCTCATGACCACTCTGCTTCTTCACAACCCAGCCCACCCGCCGCGTCCCTGCTTTGAAACGTTTCTTTGATGGTTCGCAATTTCTCTTATTTTCAAAGTTTCCTCTCCCTCCTCTGGCACAGTCGGCTCCAACATTTTCCTTATGAACTTTTCCTCCTCGTCTCTATCTATCCTGGATTTTCATCACTTTCTGACCTTCTCGTCCACAGCATTTCTCGGAAGTCTGACATTGTTCCCTTTATGTTTTCCACGACAGCTTTATTGCTCGTTCTTACTGATTTTCTTCGTTTTTTTTTTTTCTTTTATTTTTATTTTTCATTATTTGTTAATTTCGCAATGGTACCTGCTATGGGATGACTGTTTCTTGTGGTCTATCTGAACAGTTAAAATCATTATCTGTTTGTTGTAATTGATGCATGGTTTATTTTTTTTAATTTATTTTGCCATCACCACTCCTGTTAATCCACCAGACTTATAATCTTATGGAGCACTATATTTTACGTTATGAATTTATCCTTTGCTTCCCTCATTTCCGCGTCCTTGCTATCATATCCCCCGTTAGTGCAAGAAATGCGACATTTTTCTCAGAGCTTCAACCGAGGTAAGCTTCTTATGGATTTTCTCTTCCACTTTCCGCACATAATGACACCATTCATCAAGTGCTTCCCATACAGGCATAATACCCTCAGCTCTTCATCATTCATTTTCACGTGTGCATCTCTTTTACTTCACTGGGAATAGAATGGACTTGCTAGGCCACTGAGATCACTTTACAATTTAATACAGAAGGATGTTATTACACCTTTCTGATTATTCAATCGAAATCATTGTTACTACAGCCAGAAAAATAACACCTTCGCCCTCGTTAATGCTCACAATTCACTTAATTGTACGTGCATAAAAGAAATTGCAGTCAAAACGTATTTTGTGTGTGTTGGGGGAGAAAGAGTTTTCGGCAGTTATATAGATAACTATATATATATATATATATATATATATATATATATATATATATATATATATATATATATATATATATATATATATATATGAGTGTCGAATATTTTTCCATTGCACGAAAAATATATATTTTAAAAGATATATATGTATATGACAAGTGGATCTTCACCACGACCTCTGAGTCACAAGTGGTCTGGTTATTGACGTCTTCGGTAAGATAAATCTAATTAACTAATACAGACCCTTACACGTCCACCCACCCATCCTCAAACTCCTCCGTCCACTCCTCCACTCTTCCCCCAATACACACACGTAAACACACCCACGTACCTCAAAAGGTCCCGGGCATCACTCGGCTCAAGCTCTTAATCATACTCGTTGAGGGATCCTCACGAACAAACTCTGTAAGAAAAAAATATATATTTGAGAGAATGAAAATTGGTAATGAAATATGGTCTCTGGGCAATAATCCAAAACGAAGAAGACACATCACGTCTTCGTCTGTCTCATCCATAACATAAGACAAGCAAGTGAAAAAATAGACACAGACACACTAAATAAAACACACGAAGACCAAAGGAAAGCCGAAGACCAGCAATTATAGATATAAGATATAATATGACATTGCAGAAAAGATTCACAGTAAAACAAAATCACACACGCCCACACTCACACACACACACCCACACAGACACACACACACACACACACACACACACACACACACACATCACGTGATATTTAATAATTTCTCTACCATTAAGGACTGTTCCTAAAGAGCGCTTTTCACTTCTCAGGGCGACACACATCTGTCACTCCTCCCATGCATTGCCTCGCTGCCACCCTAACACTGACACGGAATACATGATGATCAGCCACGCTATTAATGTTGAGGGTGGGGCACTATACGAGAATTTAGAAGTTATTTATCATATTTGAAACTAACCAATCTTGACTTGATATAAACAATAAAACCTAGTATCATTATTAGCAAAAGGAAAAGAGTACCACGGATGGCTAACTTTTATAAGATCCACCTCACCATCACCACCATTACTACCACAACCACCATCACCACCACAATCACCACCACCACCACCACCACCACCACTACCACCACCACCACCTGGGGAGCAGTGGCGCCAGACACTCATGCCTTCTTGCTCTCTTTCTATCTGATGGTCGCAATTTGGTGACCTGCCTCAGCTTAAGTTGGGCAATGGAGGTTGTCGTATTACTATTAGTATTGCAGCTGTCCTCTCCGTCCTCTTCGTCCCATTACGTAAGCAGTTTTGCAACATCCAATCCACATCAATTTCAGGGAAGGAGTATCGCAAACTTATTCCCTTCGCTTCACGGAAACAGCACTGCATCCCTTTTTCCTCCCCTCGTTCCATGGAAGCACTGATGCCAAAGACTCGTCTACATCCCGGAAGCAGCGTTGCAACACTCTACCCCTTCATCTCGAGGGAGTAAAGTCACTAACACATTCTTTTCCTAACCTCACCTCGTGCCGACAGTGTTGCAACATCCCACTCTTTTACATACGATAGTCACCAGTAAAGTCAATTCCTTTAACTTCATCGTGTATACAAACAGTGCTGATTACTTCCCGCTCTCTTGGTTTATGAAAGCAGTGTTGCCATAGTGACGAGTGGTAGCCTCACCCAGGGAATCTCGTCCATCCTCTAAACTGCAGCGAGGCGGGAGTAACC
Organism: Callinectes sapidus; assembly: GCA_020233015.1. Lineage (NCBI taxonomy): Eukaryota > Metazoa > Arthropoda > Malacostraca > Decapoda > Portunidae > Callinectes > Callinectes sapidus. The sequence continues at coordinate 10,633,003 of CM035186.1, read as the reverse complement.
TTTCCACGAGCACCTTCCTGAAGCCATCATTAGGCAGCCCCATCCCTCACAGAAAACGGACGTGCATCCCAGCTTCGGAAAGAGACTGACGGACGACGAGCTATCAGGAGACGAGGGAGGGAGGAGAGGAGGTGGTAAGGAAAAATAGAAGCAGGCCAGAGACAAGGAGGGAGGCTGGCTGGGCTGGAGGGAGGGAGGGAGGAAGGAGGGGAAAGGGTGAAGAGCGAGCAGGACATGTGGGAATTGTCTGAAGGGTCTGACGAGGTGATAACAGGCAAGTGAAACCTTAATTGGTAAAGTCTATTAGTGCAATTAAGCAAGTGAGTGTGAGACAGATTGAGAGAGAGAGAGAGAGAGAGAGAGAGAGAGAGAGAGAGAGAGAGAGAGAGAGAGAGAGAGAGAGAGAGAGAGAGAGAGAGAGAGAGAGAGAAAATCAGTTCTATACAGGATCCCTTTGAATGTCAATGCCTTAGTCTTATCAACAAACAAAGCAGTCCATTGTACTCCCTTGCACACCTTAGTACAATTCATAACAAGTCACAAAAATCCTTATATTATCATTGGATAAAAATACTGAACAGTAACAATATGGCTCTGTATTGATGGTGCACATTTTTGGATAAATATCAGACATGATTGAGAAATGAATCAGCCTCTGCTAATATGATGCTATTCAAAATACAATGAATTGGAGAGATTGGACTAGAAACACGAACGGTTTTTGATGTACAGGAGACGAAAAATGTTCATGCGAAGTGTGCATTTCACAATTACTTGTTTGCCCCTGCCTAACAATTACCAACGCCAACCAACTTTTATTCAACAGACCACTGGTGTTTTTTTTTAATGAACAATCACCGCCCTGTTCCATGCCAATGACACAAACACACGCCGCGCCGCCACGTCGCCGCAGTTAAAGCGCGCCATGGTGAGCAAGTCATCCCCAGCAATGTTGTATAAGAAATAATGAAATATCACTATAACACAGGTGCTAAATAGCAACTTGTATTAAACTTTCCACTGCACACGATACTAAAGGTTAACGAACAGTTTTTATGAACTCAGGTCAGGAGCAAAAAAGTGTAGAGCATAGTATTAAAACATTTAAGGTCAAGTGACATCCTGGAACAATGAACTCAGCATGCTATACGTTAGAGTCATGCACTTTCAGGAAATAGGTGCAATATTACTCACACTAAAACAATATTAATACGCCCCGCGCAATGCAATACGATGGTTACCGATATTCATCTTTCGTTTCAAACACTGTTATTGGAAACAACAAGCGTGCGGATCTGAATACAACTGCAGCCTGCTGGTGTGAATATAAATGCACATGCAACGTATATCAAATAAATAATAAAGCAGCCTATGGTAAAGCGGAATTTATTTAAGTATGCCAGACTTTAAGGATATTACATTTCATAATCATAAAAACAATGTACCCCCCCCCCCCAACATACAGTGTTGTTCCTTCTATGAGAGAAAAGAAAACGCACTTTTTGTAAGTTTACGCTGGCCTCAGAAACACCACGGCCAGGAAGTCTCGGGAATCACAACAGCGAAAAAATTTAATACAGAGAAAATGCACGGCTAGGTTTTAAGATAATGGCTGCAAGGAAGAGGGAGAGGGAGAAGGAGAGGGGGGAAGAAAAGTGAGAGTCTGGATGCTGAGATGAGGAAAGGGATAGAAAAGAAGGATGAAAGAGGAAAGAGGAAGAAACAAAGGCAACAAGTATTAATAACTAGAAAGCTGAAATTATAAAGGTAATACGAAGACAAGGACGTTCAGTTAATTACCTGACATTGCGTTTAGTTCTTGATAATGCTAAACCTCATTAAATTATATCCAAAAGCCGCCCTATGAGTTTCCTGAGCTGACCTGTAAAAAATATTTGACAAATGAGAACAATTAGTGAAAGTTCTTGGAATTTTCTTCTTCAAACTCAAGACGCTTCCTGTTATCGTTTAAAAAAGTGCAAAAGAAAAGAAAGAATAATTACGAAAAAAAACAGAATTTTTGAAGAAAAGTCATCGATCCTATTGGAGAGAGAGAGAGAGAGAGAGAGAGAGAGAGAGGAGAGAAGAGAAGGAGAGAGGAGAGAGAGAAGAGGGAGAGGATTCGATTATCATCCCGTACTAGGTTTGGTCGCATTGCTCTCTCTCTCTTCTCTCTCTCTCTCTCTCTCTCTCTCTCTCTCTCTCTCTCTCTCTCTCTCTCTCTCTCTCTCTCTCTCTCTCTCTCTCTCTTATCGAGCTGTTGTTTTTGCTTGCCTACCATTTTTCGCGTCTTTTCTTCCAGGCTATCGGTCTTCTGGCGCCTCGTTCCTTTTCTTTTCTTCCTCCTATCAAAACAATACTGCCTTCCATAATTAAGCAAATCAAAGGTAATTAAATATGCTAATGCCTAAACGAGGGGAGAGGAGGAATGGCCTAATCAATCGTTGGAATAGCTTTAATTCACCTTCACTTCTTGTTCTCCAGTTGAGGTATCATGTTTACTTACTGTCATAGCCATCATTAACATTTCTTGCATCTCTCTCCAGAGAGAGAGAGAGAGAGAGAGAGAGAGAGAGAGAGAGAGAGAGAGAGAGAGAGAGAGAGAGAGAGACGAAGAAAAACACTGAAATTTAACTAAAGGAAGTCATCCTTTACATTCTGCATGCCGAGTCTCGTGGTGGTTATTGGCAAGCGTCCACCTGGTGGTGGTGCTGCTGCTGCTTACCTCTCCCTTGTAGTGCAGAGGCGAGTGAGACAAGGACCATTTTGGCGTTAATGGTCCGATCAGTGTTAATAATGAGGCTCTCAAGGCTTCCAATCCCTTAAACCCGACTAATTATTTACTAAAGGAAATATTGCAGGTAAAATCTAAGCAAAAGAGTACGAGTCTGATGAAATGGTCTTGAAGAAACTTTCCTGGTGTCAAACTGTATTGTTTCTCTTTTTAGGAAAAAACGTAGGATTGATTGTTCCTTTTAGATCATAACTAGCTCTGTCAAGTCTTTGTGAATCTTACTGTAAAGCGGCTGTATTAATTTCTAATTAATTTATAAGCATAACATTACTCAACATTACGGTATCACTTCAGTTAACTGTAGCTGCTTCTGAGTTAGCCGATTATTTTATCTTGAAAGCGTAATTTTTCCACTTCTGGCTAAACACTGAACACAACAAGGAATAAATGATGTAAAAGTGTCTGAGTTTAATTTGCGAAACAATTCTCTACCATTACAGTCTTCATTAGTGATATCCACATCCCAAAGCGACCTCGTGTTGCAATTAGGTACACAATTATACTCATAATTAAAATACGTAATATATCTATTGTCACTCTCTGCCCGACCATACCAATGCAACCACATGTTACTCATCACACCAAAACCACCTCGTCACTTTGAACGCAATAAACACCACACTTTACCACATCATTACTCTAACAGCAACATCACCACTGTACCACATGACCAACACCACATCATATCCCAACACCACTCCAGAACAACATCACCTAACACGTGCACCATCACCAGACTGTTCTTCACCACACAGCACACAGACATTACCACCACCACCACCACCATCACCCCAGCACTCTATCTCACTCCTAATGCCACAACAAATAGAGAAAGGAGGTCAAGGATTTGCTTTTTTTATTGCACCACCACTCCTCTAAGCAATCATGTCCATCTCACACCAACAGGTGCAGGACAAACCATAGCTTGGACATCATTACGTGAAACCAAGCCAGATGCTGAAGATTACACAAAGAAAGACTAAATAAATCAATAAAAAATAAATGAAATTTATTTAAGACTAAATAAATCAATAAAAAATAAATGAAATAGTAATCTTTCATTTTTAGTGGTATTTCGACCAAGATCTTTCATAATTTCCTTATATATATATATATATATATATATAGAGAGAGAGAGAGAGAGAGAGAGAGAGAGAGAGAGAGAGAGAGAGAGAGAGAGAGAGAGAGAGAGAGAGAGAGAGAGAGAGAGAGAAGAGAATGGTATCCTATTTTTAAGGGATGATAAGGAGGCGAGGCGAAGGAGCGTGATAGCTGGCTTTAAGATAATGGTGGTGATTGGTTTAAAGAGAATGGTGATGATAGGAATGAATGAACCTTAATCCGAACCTTGGCGATGGAAGACGCGGTATCGAGAGAAGCCGAGGCGGAAAGTATCACAAAAAATATATAAAAGTAGCAGAAACTTGTTGTAAAATTAGCGATAAGAGATATTATGAAAGATTGAGGTGTAGAAGCTTGAAAAATAATACACAAAGTAGCAAACATGCATAAAAAAGAAGAAATGGAAAGATAGAAGAGTGGAAAACAGTTAAAGAAAGGTGCTATATGTATGTAATAACTAAACCTTAGCCTATTTGTTACTGGAACACATCTTTACCACGAATTTTGGGTGTGATTAGACGATTTTGTTGACATAAATAAAGATCTGTGGAGCTCAGGAGATTAATGGCGAGAATTCATACTATTTTGATCTCCACATGAATATCTCAAACTGTATAAAACAATAAGCAGAATAGAAATGAAAATGCGTCCCAGTACACGAGAAGTAAAACAATAATCCACAAATATAACCAAAAAAAAAAAAAAAACATTAGAGAAATAAATCATAAAAAAAATCACTCGAACAAAACGTAATATTGAGGAAGAAAACACGTGGAAAAGACAACCAAAGCTGAAACAATCCACAAATATAGACCTACCCTTCATCCATTTCCTGTCTCTTTTCGTCCTCTGCCTCCCTCCCTCTCCCTCTCCCTCTCTCCCTCCCTCTCTGCCCTACTACGTCTCGCCCTTCATCTCCTGTAATTGTTTTCTCCGTTATTGTCTCTCTGAGAAAAAGCCAAAGGGTGCTGTGAAATCCTTGACTAGTGGTGGTGGTGGTGGTGGTGGAGTGGGAGGAAATTACGGTGATGGTTAAGATGATGGAGCTAAAGATTAAGGAAGAAGATGAAGAAAGGGACATATAAGGAGACAATCACACAAATAACCCACCCACACACGCACAAACACACACACACGCACACCTACACACACCCACACACACACACACACACACACACACACACACACACACACACATACACACACACACACACACACACACACACGTGCACAAACAGAAACACCAAAGAAAAGTCTGTAAATGGACAGATACAAAGAGAAAACCTCAGACAATATGAGTGTGTGTGTGTGTGTGTGTGTGTGTGTGAG
>CM035186.1:10574317-10586373 GCA_020233015.1 Callinectes sapidus | reverse complement strand
AGAGAAAGAGAGTTAGGTTTGGGAGATAAAGTAAGAGGTGACATTTTTTTGCAAGGGGGACAAGACACGAAGACGCACAGACAGATCAAAAGGCGAGACAGCTACAGACAGACAAACATACACACATACATACATACAGACAGACAGACATAGATACATACAGACAGACAGACAGAAAACAAACAAATAGTGGGATGAAAAGACAGGCTGGGCGCCGCGGGCCGAGGAGGGTTGGTTGGTGAGGTGAACTGACACAAAACAAAGGCATTGTTTTGTTTCTAATTCTTCTTTCTCCCTTTCATTAGTGCGCTCTTGTGTGCGTTTTTTTTTTTTTTTTTTTTTTTTTTTTTTTTTTTTTTTTTTTTTTTTTTTTGTTAAAGCGTACGTTACGTTGAGAACATTTTCATTTATTCATTTATTTTTGCAATTAAAGGGTGTTTTTCTTGAGTATTTGGGTATCGTAGCGCGAAGAACATACCTCAATACATTTTTCGTACAATCATATGAAAGCTTTGCATTTTTTTTTCAATGTAAGAGAGGGAAGGTGGCCAAGGGTAACATAATGAAAAACAGCTAACTCATTTGTCAGCAGCATTACAGGTCCGAAAGAGTTAGCCAGAGGGATAAATGTACAGAGAAAAGAGAAATTGACTTTAGGCGTGTTTTGTTTCCCTTGTTACTATTTTCCGTGCTAATTACATTTTCCCCCCACAGCTGAAAAAAAATAAAAGCTACGTAGGGAAAATATGTAGGAAACAATATACGATAAAATTTTATACTGGTCACCTTTTTCTCTTTTTACAAGCATAGCAATTCAATATTTCTAATACCATCGTGTGACATTTAATCTTTTTAGCAAACAAAACACAAATAAAAAATTGAAATATAATAAAATATGAACAGATGATGCATAAGTCACCTTTCTTTTATCTCCGGCACAAAATTCTCTTTGACAACGACTACTTTCACCACTAGAGATTTCTTTCATTACATTTTAACACCGTCACGTGACATTCAATCTTTTCAGCAAAACAAAATTTGTACAAAACTAAATAAAAACACCACAAAATACTACAAAAATGAATAGATGATGCATAAGTCACCTTTCTTTTTATCTCCTGCCCAACATTCTCTTTGAGCACGACTACTTTTGCCTCTAGAGATCTCTTTCTCTCCTCCCCACTCCAAAGCTATGGCTCTTCTCGGCCTCCACGGACCCTGCTGTATCGTACCCAAGCCAACATATAAAACCCACCGCCTCCAGCAATATTTTTCTAGGCAGGATTAAGTCAACAACTCCTGGACTTACATCTCTACTTCACCTTATGGCCCTTTGACGTATTCACTTTCATCTTCATCCTTTCACAGTGGTTTCCTTTTGTCTCTAGTAAATGTAGAAGCTTCTCTTTAGTATGTGTGAAGATAGATTTCTCATCTGCTACTCTCACTGATACACCTCCCGTTTTCTATCGCTGCCAGCCAAGTCACCCTTTCCTTGCTACATGTGTCCAGCCTTGCCTCCCTTCACTCCCCAAGCAACGAAGATGTCAGACAACCGCCCCAACATAGCACATCCATGTCGTAATCCAGTTTAGTGAAAAAAATATTCCCCCCTCTGCACTCTTGAGCCATTCGCCATGGTTTGCCTTATATGAAAAAAAATATGGATTGGTAAAAATACATTTCCCTACCAACAGATCACTTCCACCAACAATATAACTTTGCCAAAACCTGCCAAACTGTTTATAAGTTCATAAATCCCACGAATAATCTCACTAACTCAAGCATTCTTCTCAAATTTCGAAGGTATGATTTGTTGTAGCACTATAAAAAACAAACAGCAGCAAGTATGATATCACAGACAAAACATCCACAAAAGTAATATAATTTCCCACATTCGCATTTCCGACCGTAAGGAATTGCAGAATGAGCGAGTTTTTTTTCACAACACACACACACACACACACACACACACACACACACACACACACACCAGACCATGGAACACTAACAGAGATAAGCTTGGCGAGATGCACAAACTAAGTACCTTTTATTCTTTTCTGCTAAATTACCAAGAGAGAGAGAGAGAGAGAGAGAGAGAGAGAGAGAGAGAGAGAGAGACTTATGACGCTTTTCAAGAATTTCATGGAGCCACCACTTATGTTTCCTTTACCTAGCCCTTTCATGGCTTTCTTTAGGACACAATGCCGGCCATGAAAGGAAGGAGGCTGTGCTGTTGTGAGTCTTGATGCACATGCTGAGGCGAACCACACATCCACACCACAAGTTTTGCCGGATGAAAGGGTATTCAGGCCACGAGAGCACAAAGACGCCACCACAAACACAAATCACCTACAAATGAATGCCCAATTGAAAAGAACCAGGATTTTCTTTTTTTTTCTTTTACCAGCATCTCTATAAACAAATTTCGTACATAAGCGAGTTTATGAATTCAGGAAATGTAAAAATATCTCATGAATCGAGTTTCAAAATGGCATAATTCACTTGTCGAATTGAGATGCACTGCTTTTTACTCATACACTACGTATCACATATATGAAAATGCAAAGTAGTTTAAACACAGACCTAAAAACAGAAACTAGCCCCGTTGGTATCAATATCTGGAAGAAGACATCACCAGAATTAAACTGACATCCATTCTGTTCCCTTTTATGGTTGAATCTCTAAGAAAAACGGCAAAAATAGTCTTTTTTTTCACTCTTTCTTTCTTTGTGCTCCCGGCCGAACCTCCCCTCACGGACAAGAGAAACTCGACAACTCCACAAGTACAAACAAACACCCCCAGTAACCAACAATCAATACGGTGATGTAACTCTTCTTTCCTACAGGGACGATTTACAATACTTCACACAACAATGTCAAAACACGTACCACAAGTTCCCTCCTGGAGTCATATTAACTTGGCAGTCCCGGCTCCTTTTTCTCGATACAACTAAAACTTTGGACCACTACGAGAGATGCAAAGGGGAAGAAGTATATACCTTTGATAGCGGCGCGAGGGAGGAACTCAGTGGTGATCTTCGGCCCTGAGTTACATGTCTGCGCTTTCCTTCACAAACACTACGCTTGAGTTTCTGTTTCTGGAAATGCCTTCCTTCAAAATTTACACGTGATAAATAGATAGCGAATGCTTTACTTTTTATTGAGAGAGAGAGAGAGAGAGAGAGAGAGAGAGAGAGAGAGAGAGAGAGAGAGAGAGAGAGAGAGAGAGAGAGAGAAGAGAGAATTCTGACTTATCATTTTCCGTTCTGGTGTGGGGGTTGGCGCAATATAATGTTTGCCTCCTCTCCTCAGAATGGAGCACTAGAGAAGCGACGAGGTGGAGGGAAGGAGGAAGCGCCGTCGGTTCGTCCGCATGAGTGTCGCGGATAACCGAGGCAATGACCATAAGAGACCGCACAGGTGAGCTGCCTTGTAATTAATTGATACTAGAATTTTTTTTATTATTTATTGAGTGTTGATTCTTTTAAGGTTCATCTTAGGATTTTATTACTTTTTTAACCCCTTCTGTACTGGGACACATTTCATCAAGAGTTTTGGATTTGATTATAGTATTCTATTGACATTAGGAGGGGTGTATGGTGGTCAGAAGATTCAGAAGATTAATAGCCAGGGTCTGTACTAGGTTAATCCCCCACATGAGTTCCTGAAGCTATACAAAATCACTAAATGATAAGCAGAATAAATATTAAAATAGTCCCAGGACTGAAGGGGTTAAGTGACCCTTTTTTTTATTTATTTGATGTTCGCCTTAAATAAATCACATGCAGGTCGGTGAGTTCGTGTTTAGAGCCACCCGAATACCACGTACTGCCATGGTCCCTGATAGCCAAAGTCCTTTTTATCACAACAAAAAAAATCTACATCTCTAAAAAGCGGAATACTTATGAGAGGCATTAGCAGTATTTCCAAAGCGCGTTCACAAGACCATTTGAAAGAGACGCTTCCCTCGGGACTCCACTTGACGAGCACTGAATGGCGCCCTCCCTTCCCCAGACACGGCAGCACGGGCAGCAGGAAGTCAGCCCTCGCCCGAAAGCTCAGTCGCGGCTCAGTCCAAGACTCCTCCCATGCCTCCATCGACGCCCACGGCCACTCCAATAACCCAGTCAAGGTGAGTCCGTCACTACTTCACTCAAAGGAATATCGAGATTTTTTTCCTCCTATTAATTCTTCACCCAGATTTCTTTCAGCATCTTTCCTTTTACTTAACCTCTTCAGAACCGTGACACATTTTTATGAGTTTTGGTTTTGATTAGACGCTTTTTATTGATATTAGGAAGGGTCTATGCAGGTGAGAAGATTAATAACCACAGTCTGTACTGTTTTAATCCTCACATGAGTTTTTGAAGCTGTGGAAAATCGACAATCAATAAGCAGAATAAATATGAAAATGCGTGCTAATACTGAAAGGGTTAATAATTCATCTAAATAATTATGTTTAGCTCTCTTCTCTTAGCTCAAATTCCAGATGTTCTTCAGTGGGTACTAATTGGGGGATCATTTTCGTTGGACAGTCATAGCAGGTAAAACTGTCATAAATACATCGAGAAACCGCGGAATTAAGGCAAGAAATGTTTAAATGTAAGTGAAATATAGAGATAATGGAGACCTGCTAACAAATACGATGTTTATAGTTATTGTGAGTTTCCCTCCTCCCAACATCTGCTGCTCCATTTCAGATGAGTGACAAAAAATGTTCGCATATGTACAGGAATATACATGAATATTTTTCAATACACCACAATAAAATTTCACCAATTCCTCTCTCTCTCTCTCTCTCTCTCTCTCTCTCTCTCTCTCTCTCTCTCTCTCTCTCTCTCTCTCATCCAGTGACGCATTTTTTCCTCACACACACATATGAATTTTAACACTTTCCGTGAATTTTTACTTTTCTCAGCTGGAATTTTTTTTTTTCTGTTTCGGCCTCCCTCTCTCCCTTCCACTGAGCACACATCCCCGGACGCTCCCCTCCTTCTTCACGGCTCGACTCACACCTTAAATGAAATCGTTAATTCCAGTTGAAGATGCAGCCCTGCCTCACATTCACTCCATTAAAAATCCACCGTCATGTCTTCATCTTATCTATCAGCCTATCTTACTACTTACTATTTATATTTGTATCCTATTCTCTATTAATCTCCCACACGCAACGTCATGTATGGATCTATGTGTATCTTAACCGTATCTCGCCATGTCAATTCTTGCTTCCCAGTTTCCCAATTTCTCTCTCTCTCTCTCTCTCTCTCTCTCTCTCTCTCTCTCTCTCTCTCTCTCTCTTCCATATAGTGCACAAATGGTATCATAAAGTGTGCCCGTCAATGGCTGTACGTAAAGGGAAAGATCGCCTCTGAAAATATTTTAGGTTAGTTGGTGGTGCAAAGTTCATTTTCTACTGTCACGTCACATTCTCTGATACAAGTTGAATGGATAACTGACATGTTCATTCAATGGCCAGTAACAAGTTCTTGGATTGTCAAAAAATATATAAGATATTTGATTTAATGTTTAATGATATTTAACATAGTAAATATGCTTTTGGAAAATCAATCTTCGAACGTTTTGTAAATGAGATTTTTTTCTTTTAATAATCGAACAGTACTGAAAAAACAGGCAGGAAATACTTGCGACAGTTTATAAGACATGTATCCAACAACGACTGTGAAGGTGAAAATAGTGAAGAAAATAAGATCACGGCCACACTTTTTCTATCTTATTTCGAACAAGAAATCCTGAGGAAATAAAGTGCAAGGTGAGGCGAGGTGAGCAGCCTTTCCTCCAAGGATGTAACCCAAGAGCCACAGGTGAGGACGTTATCGCCCCTCTCCTTCCCTCCTTCCCTCCCTTCCTCTCCCTCCTTTACTTCCTCCATGCATCAGGTTCCCTCCCTGTATTCTTCCTTTGCTCTGATTCATTCCTATGTCAGTGTTGTTAATGCTGTTTCTTTTCACCTGAAGTCACATTCATCTTACACTGGTCATAATAGTTACCTCACCTGTCGTGCTTTGGGTATTCCATTGGCTCGCTAATTAGACGCTACCTGTACAGATTAACTGACGTTTAAGGAGTTATCTTTTACCTACACAGGCAAACACGAGTCTTCAGGTCACTTTAAGACAATTGTTTTCTATCGGGCTCCGTTAATAATTGTACAACGCTCATCATTCATCAGTGGCTTGTCACGGAATACTGAGAAAAAAGTGAAGGTGGAAGCGGCGAGACGGAATGGCGGGAAAACAGAAGATAAAAAACAATACCTGGCATCTCAGCTTACCTGTGGGAGGGTGAATACTGCCAGGGATGCAGCAGTGTCTTGCCGGCCGCGGGGGGGGATGGTGTGTGTGGCTCCGCTCCGCTCCCTCCCTGCCCTCAGCCACCTACCGGCGATCCAAGGTCCTTTCTTTTGGATCTCGTTTTACTACGGCTGAAAGAAGAGAAAATATTTTGTCATGGAAAAGTTATACTCGTAGAAGTGTCAAGTTTGATGGTGATGGTTTTGGTGGAAAGTGTGGGATGGGATGCTATCACAAGGCGCGATCAGTGAAAGTTTTGGTGCGATATACTGTAGTGAAACGCGGGACGCAACGACCGTAGACGTTTGCCGCGTATCATCAGGATTTGGTCCAGCGTTTGCTATTTTGAGCGGCGCAAAGAGCGGGTGTGCGGATAATCCAACAACGTGAGCGAGCGCTGCATACACAATGGAACCTTTTATCATCTACACGCTGAGAACTTTGAAGTAATAAAATATGAGCCGCTTATATTGAACAATGTTTACGTTTTATAGATGCGAGTTTTCTTCGCCGCACCTCGACAAACACATCAATTTACAATGAAGAAAAACGTATCATTACTCTCTCTCTCTCTCTCTCTCTCTCTCTCTCTCTCTCTCTCTCTCTCTCTCTCTCTCTCTCTCTCTCTCTCTCTCCCATTAAAAAGGTAAAGGCTCCGTGATCAATTTATCATAAGAAAATTTCGAAGGTAGGAATCGATGGCAAGACATATACCTTAATTAAGCAAATAAATAGATAAATAAATAAACAGAGAGAGAGAGAGAGAGAGAGAGAGAGAGAGAGAGAGAGAGAGAGAGAGAGAGAGAGAGAGAGACTAAAAATCATAATCAGTCGTAAATAAGCAAAAAAAACAGAACCATTATTTCCTAAAGAGCCGTGAAATTTGTCGTGTATTTGCATTAAAGAAAAATCATCGATAATACAAAACGTGCGTGCATGAGTGTGTGTGTGTGTGTGTGTGTGTGTGTGTGTGTGTGTGTGTGTGTGTGTGTGTGTGTGTGTGACGTAAGCCTCTGGGCCGTGGGCAATTTAAGGTCCAAGGAAGCCTATATTGACTTAACTCGCTGCATGTATATATGGAACAAATAGAAGCCCACGTAGAGGCTTGCCGCTGCATGTATATATGGAACAAATAGAAGCCCACGTAGAGGCTTGCCGGACGCTACCTTCAATAGAGTCAAGTGAGGGGAAAAATACACACACATACACACACACACACACACACACACACACACACACACACACACACACACACACACACACACACACACACACACACACACTTTGTTTTCAAGCAGCAACTTCAGCAGGATGTTTTAGTCTTATTGAAGATCTTTCTGCTTATTTAGAGGACGAAGAGGAACATTACGACTTTCTCTCCAATCTTCAGTCTTGCAGGAATTTGGCTTCTTACGAAGGCACATTCCTTCTCGTTCTTGTGTTATGGGATGAAGACAAATACAAAAGCATTTCCATTATTCTTTTATACTTGCGTTGTATATTAAATTATCATTAGACATATGATGTATGCACCGGTAAAATAGTTACATATTATATGCATCAAGTGTAATGCTGTGTGGTATGTCAACAAATGATAAAATGCTGCTTGCTTTTATTGCTGTTCTCAAACCTTTAAAGAATTTCTTCCTTAAAAGACTCGAAAGAGTATTGAAATCGTAATGGTCTACATATAAAAGCATGTTTCATTGACAACCTCTTTATTTCGCAACACGCTAGATAGTTTGAAATGTCAGAATGTGTCACACAACTCCTTCTCCAATTAAAGTTCATAACAGAAAGATCAAGTTTGGGTTCAGAGATAAAGATGAACTACAAGACACGCCAAGAAACAAGATAAATCTCCATTGTGATAACTGACACCACAACCTTAGCGCCACGTCTCATGCCAGGCAGCCGTGCGAGCGAACCATGTAGAAAATAGAGAATAACAGGGCGGGATGAAGGAGTGTGAGAGGAAAGATAGGGACGAGTGAAGTGCACGAGAGGAAAAAAAAGGTGAGAAAACACTGCCTCCTCCATCATTGCTACTTGTTCCATGGGGTTTGGTGCAGACAGGTGAAGATCCGGCACCATGACGATGTCCAGTTACGATATCCGGAATGACGACAGCGCCCACACCTCAGAGAAGGTGGCCAAGGTAAGTCTGCTTCATACGGCTTCGCTTTCACTCCATCCGTTCAGGTGATGGAAATGGTACCATATGTTTGATTGACTGGTTCATGTCCAAAAAATATCATCAGAATAGCTTTGTTGTGTGTGTGTGTGTGTGTGTGTGTGTGTGTGTGTGTGTGTGTGTGTGTGTGCAACGTTTAATAAAGCAAAACCACCCTCCCATATGCATCGGGCCATGTATAACATTTCCCCCGTCCTCCATACAGTAGAATGATGTACCACTGAATGCCCCACACTGCATAATATTCAACATAACATTACACCATGTCATAATGCACCACACTGCAAAAATATAACAACAAAAACAACATCTTTTGCCTCAACCGCACCAAATCACATTAACACAAACACACTCACACTCACACACGCGCACACACACACACACACATTCACATATACATAACACTGGATACAACTTTTTCTTAATTTTCTTATACTGAGGCCAGAGGGAACCATTAAGCTTACATTTCATTAATAAGATAGTTTGTACTCTCGTCACAAGTGAGGAAGAAGAGATTGGGGTACTCTGGAGGTACTTTGGGTGCAAATTTCCAGACACTGCGTGGGAAAAAAGCACTTCTCACCCTTCGAGGCAATCTTTACCAATACAACGCGCTACTTGACAAGCAAAATCTTCCTCATATAACTTGTTTCATGGTTTCTGGCAGGTCGGACAAGGAAAGTTTGATGGGAAAGTTGGGCCAAGTGTTGTAAACCTCGTCTTTATGCGCCTATTAATGCGAATCCAATGCCTTCTAAGAGAGTTCTTTGAAGAAATCGCCAAGAAAGTTTTTTTTTCTCTCTTCATCCTTGTAGCAGCGGATCTGAGTTGGTGTAAGCAATAATGAACTCGAGTAATTAATATGCAAGTCCTTGCAATTAATGGAAGGTGACAATGAAAGATTCTATAATGTTTTTTTGCGTAATGTGTGTGTGTGTGTGTGTGTGTGTGTGTGTGTGTGTGTGTGTGTGTGTGTGTGTGTGTGTGTGTGTGTTTGTGCGTGTGTATTCTTATTCTACATTTATGTAACTGTATTATCTATTCACTTTTTATATATTTATGAAATGCATTTATTTGTTTATCTATTCTTTATTCCATATCATCTATTTACTTTTTGTTCATTCATCTATTTGAACTTATTTATTCATTTATCTTATAACCATTTTACTTGTTTTAACTTGTTATCTATCTTTTATTTATTTCAATTCATTCATCTATTTATTTTCTCTTTTTTAGATCGGACAATCTCCCTAATAGTTGTCACGGTACGACTTCCCGATGTTGCCAGGTAGAATTGACAGTTATATATCTATCTGCTATTGGCCTGCAGCGAACAGGAACACGCTGGTATCACACGCTTGTCTCATCGAACGCCTCGAGTCTCATGGAAACAGCGGAGGAATTAATGGGAAAAAAAGAGGAAGAAGAAAACGAAAAGAAAGAGCAGAATTATATGATCAGAAAATAAATATATAAGATTCTATAATTATGCTCACTACACTTACAATTTTACACACACACACACACACATTACAATTAATCTACAAATACTGCGCACATTGATTCAACTCCCCTCATATGGAGAGACAACGGGTGGACCTCCCTCAGCCGGAGCACAGTCAGACCCACACATGCGGTGCACAGGAATAAGACGTGAGCGACAGGTAATTAAAGATAACATCAGGTGTAAGGACATCTATGAAAGCCTAACAAATTGTGCTTTTAGAAATTCACACACAGAAAAATCTACTATGAAAGGGATGTATTTTTTTGGTATGTGAGAGCAGGTTTGATGTTGATCGTTCATTTGAGTGTAATACGTGAAAAGCAAGGTAGGGTGGGAATTTATAAAAGAGGTAGAAGTGGAGAATCTTTAAAGTGGGCACTCTGTCTCCACCACCCTATCTGCTGCAGCGCTTCGTTCCTCCTATCGCTTCCTCCCCTTCCTCCCGTTTATCTACAAGGCCGCTCGAGGAAGATATGCAAATGTGCTGAGATTCCAAGCGTAAAAAGGTAATGTATTTTTAAGGATCACCCACTATATATTTTTCCCTCCAGTATTCATAGTCTTAACAGATTTATTGTTGGGGATATTAAGGACATGTCGGGCGGTGACAGCGGGGCCAGGATGAGACGCTGTGATGATGAAATATATACGCTTTGTTTGAAGGACATCACTTCAAAGCCATCACCAAGTTAATCACCGTGAAAAGCGTAATTAAAATAGTGCGCTCTCTCTCTCTCTCTCTCTCTCTCTCTCTCTCTCTCTCTCTCTCTCTCTCTCTCTCCTTCTCTCGGCACACAATTTTACAAAGTCGCACTAAAAAAGGTCAAAGAAATTACACTTGCCATAAACATTTTCCCCCCAAAAGCAGTTTCCTTCACCACTTTTAAGGAAGATTGCCGGGATATTCCGTAATTACCGGCCAATTTACCTTAATCCCCCTAGTTGGAACATTCCATAAATACACGACTCAACAAGACACAGAACTCACATAAGGATAATTCCGGACTGGATATCAAAAATACCTTTTTTAGTGACTGTAATGTGCTTTATAGTGACGTCCATCCACCGAAACCCTTTTCAGTACTGGAACGCATTCTCATATATATTCTATTTGTTATCTGTCGATTCTATACAGCGTCAGAAAGTAATGTGGGGATCAGAATAGTACAAACTCTGGCCATTAATTTTCTAACCTCCATAAACCCTTCCTAATATCAATAAAATCGTCTAATCCCGCCAATATACTCAAAATTCGTGTTAAAAAAATGTATCTCAGTACGGAAGTAATTAATAACAAACACATATTAGACTAACAGATAACAGGCTACCCAATTTCTAACGTTACTTGAATGTATATGTAATTTATGCCTAGACTTAAAAAGGTAAGGGAATAACGTCATTTAATAAAGAAAATCGGGTAGACAAATGCGAAAGTTACTTGATTATGTGTGTCATTTTTGCCAATACTTGAAGAGGTAAGGGAAATAATATCAATGAATAAAAAAAACATCACAAAACTCCTTCCTTTATCGTGACCCTGACCTCCGTCCCTCATACCACCTCAACATCGCCTTCCTCCCTGCAAGTCACTGCTACTGGAACCTGTTGAAGTGGGCCATAGCTTAAACTGAATGAACCAGGAAGTAATCTCTCTCTCTCTCTCTCTCTCTCTCTCTCTCTCTCTCTCTCTCTCTCTCTCTCTCTCTCTCTCTCTCTCATAAGGGGTATCAAGTTGTGCTTTTCTGTGGCAATGACGAGGCCACTTCGATATTAGTTTGGGGACGAGTTAGTTCAAGGGTCAAAGTTGATATTCATGTACTCATCTCCTCCCCCTGTGTGTGTGTGTGTGTGTGTGTGTGTGTGTGTGTGTGTGTGTGTGTGTGTGTGTGTGTGTGTGTGTGCGTGTGTGTGTGTGTGTGTGTGTGTCCGAGCTCCATCTTTCATTCCTGCCTCACCACCATCAACACCATCTCCTCTTTCTGGTTCCCCTTCCATTTCCTTTTATCTGCTCTCTCTCTCTCTCTCTCTCTCTCTCTCTCTC
>CM035186.1:10441466-10446466 GCA_020233015.1 Callinectes sapidus | reverse complement strand
TACCATAAGTAACAAATAATGGCGGTAATACTGTAGTTGTTGTTGTAGTTATAGTAGTAGTATTTGTTGTTGTTATAGAAGCAGTAGTAGATCGAAAAAGAAAGGAATGCCATCAACAACAACAACAACAACAACAACAACAACAACAACAACAACAACAACAACAACAACAACAATCCACCTAAGAAAAAAAAAAAAATAAATGAAAAATAAAAGCAAACACATTATTATACCTGTCGTGTCCTGAAAGTTAAGGAAGGCAGCGTGACTAGGAACCCAAAAAACCCACAAAATCCAAGCACCAACTAAGACCCATCCAGATCCCCCACCACCAGCTACACGCTCCCGGAAATAACACACACATAAAATACAGGCAAGTGTTGAAAGCGGCTGATGTACAAGGCGTCGGAATTTGGTGTCTGCGCTGGTGCGGGCAAGACACATCGTCCTCATACCTTCAACCTGGCGAAAGTGTAGAAAGTGGCGCTATTGAGTGTAAGGAGGAGTGAGGAGAGGTGGTGGTGGTGGTGGTGGTGAAGAAAGAGAATAAAAATAACAAGAATGACATGAACAACAACAACTACTACTACTGCAACAACAAAACGAAGATGATAGTGAGGATGGATTACGATGATGGCCATGATGATGATGATGATGATGATGATGATGATGATGATGATGATTATGATGGTGATGAAGTAAAAAACAACAAAAATAAAAGGAGGGTGGTAGTAATAATGATTGGTGATCAGGATATGCCTACGATGTCAATGATGATGATGATGATGATGATGATGATAGTGATATTGTTGATGAAAGTGATGTTGATGATGGTGATGATGATGACGGCAACACTTTTAATCATATCTGAAAACTACAGAGCATAATATTAAAGAAGTTTTGATAATTACGACCATTAAAAGTTATATTCAGCGCACAAATCCATAGTGGTGGTGAGCGGGGATCATTTCATCCCACGTAACACACAACACACTGAACATTATTTCTATTTTATTGTTGTCCTGTCAGCGCGGCGAAATATGATCGAGAATTCCGTCAAAAGCCACGTTCCACTCTGAGTTTCACGGTGATACAATTATACATATACGAAATGGTGTGCCAAGTAAACCCTGGAACTCCCTACCTGCTTCTGTATTTCCAACTTCCTATGACTTGACTTTATTCATGACGGAGCTACCCTCTCTAATCTAGAATATATGTAGCATAGCACATTTCAATACGATCATTTTGATACTAGAGCGGTTGTGGGAAGTAATGTTCGTTCTGGTATTAACTGGCACTGTGTTCATAATGGTACTATACATCTATAAAGGGTGAATAGAGTTGTGGGCAGCAGGTGTGTGTGTGTGTGTGTGTGTGTGTGTGTGTGTGTGTGTGTGTGTGTGTGTGTGTGTGTGTGTTGTGTTCACTCGCCACAATTATTATGATGAGGATCCCACACCTGGTTTAACATTATAATACACTTGTAAGGAAAAAATAATAATGTTGGTACTAGCCGGAACATTTAATGAGTTGTGTGATGCAGCGGTGATATTTATTGTTAGTAGCGAGTGTTCATCCAGTACTACCACCACCAATATCATCTAATTCAAAGCAGGTACTATTCTATCAATAATAATATTCCTAATAATAACGGTAGTTGTAGTAGTGGTGGTGGTGGGGGTGGTGGTAATGGTGAGATAGCAATAGTAATAACAGTATGATTATCTTTATAGCAATAATAATTCATACTACGACTACGATTATCAATATTGCATGCACTATCAATATTACTGCCATTATTACAATTACCACCACCACCATCACCACTACTACTACTACTACTACTACTACTACTACTACTCCTCCTCCTACTACTACTACTACTACTACTACTACTACTACTACTACTACTACTACTACTACTATCTGGCAATCATTATTTGGTATCATATTTGGATGCACCTCTGCCACAAGATAACAAAAAGGGGAAAAAAAAAGAAAAAAAAACAGGAAGCAGGACATACACTTGTTAGAAAACCTTACTATCATAATACTCAGACTACTTTCATTTCTGGATTCATGTTTAAAACAAACGCACATTTTGTTTCATATATCATCTTGCAATTCTCATTCTGTTTACTCTCCATTATTAACTTTTCTCCCTGCCTGCCTGCCTGCCTGCCTGCTTCCCTCTCTCACTGTCCTTCCAGCCTCTGCCTCTCCCTTCCTCTCTTTCTCTTTCTCTCTCTCTCCCTCCCGCCGAGGTCAAGAGGTTCCTGGTTTGGGTTTCTGCACGTCTCGCCTCTTCTTCCTGCCTCAGCCTCAAGTTTTTTGGTATAATGATGTGAGTTTTGAACTATAATAACCAAAGTGTTGCAAATTAGTAATGCGATCATGTAATTTCTATTCTTTATTGAAAAAAGTCCCCAAGTTTGTTCTCTCTAAATATACACTGCATATAAATAGACTTCCTTTTATCTATTATGTGGTTATGGTTTAGTTAAGTGACATTTTCATATATGTGAGTGTCCTGGTGTGTTTAATATGAAGGCAGTGGAAGCTGACGGGCAGAGCAAAGGAGACAAACAAGCAAGAGAGGCAAGGCAATGTTGGGTTGAATTTCAGGAGAAGAGGAAATGGAGAGAAAAGGAATGTTGGCAGCATAATAGCGAATGTTAAGGCAGAGGGTGAAGGACTGAAGATTAAAGCGTGACTACATAATGCGCTGCGCCGATAGGGAACTATAGGCTATCATGAGCTTAGTGGCAGTTACGTTAATGTGGTGGAAACCTTTATATCTTCAGTGTGCTATTGGTAAACTATTGTTATTGAAGTTTTTGTTTTTATCATCATTATCCTTTCACTTATATTCGCCTTCTTACTATTCCTTATCATTATTTCTCTACCATGCACTTATATTTGTCATCTTATAATTCCTTTATCATTGCTTTCCTACCATCCACGTGTTCCCTCCTTACTAAAAATAGTCTCCTTGATCTTCTTCCCTTCTCTCTTGAGACGCTGGCTTCTTGTTCCCTGGGAAAACACGTGTCCCACACCTGCCATGACACACCTTTCCTTCCTTCCCTCTTCTCTTCTTCCTGATTGGTCAATTTCATCTCTGCCTTGAGTCACTCTGCTCCCTTATAAACGTCACACTCCACTCGAGCTGGTTCAGAGACACAGGCCTTCACTCCGAATCTGACCCACATCATACTCACTCGGACATCTCATCACGTTATCAGTCAAGCCACGTGATGACTATCGTCCACCTTTCGTCACGTTGGTCTGTTGTACGGTACAAGAATATATATATGTCCTGAGTCTATATAAGTATCTTCAAAAACCCCACGACCTGACCTGACAGCAGTGGTCACTCCATCCACACTTGACAGGTGTGTAGTTTTACCTTGCCAGTTGCACTGTATGAGTTTCAATTCCTTGGTTGATTCGTAAAGCTTCGTTCTGATTTGTGAAATAAAGAAAGCCATAAAGAGTACAGGAGGAGAGGTAAGCAGCACGTGTCGCTCGTAAAGGAAACAAAAAATAGTGGTAAGATAATGAAAAGGGAATAAACCTTACCGTTACTGCCGCACGCCATGACAGGGTCACTCCCATCTCCCCCTGCACGTCGACATGATTAACCTGCCTTACCTCCTGCGCCGCCGCCCTGCCCCAGGTGACAGCCAAAGTGGCTCCCGTAATGACATCAGAACAAAGAGAACATTATGAACTACGGGAAAGACAGGAGGATGACAGCACCATATTGTGCAGGAAGGTTACCTTAGCACTGAACTGTATTGTGTGAATAATGTGACGCGATCACCAGGAGCTTTAGCGTCATTAAGGGAATTAACTTGTGTAATGAAAGCAACTTGGTGTTAAGGGAAGACTGAAGTGGGAGGGAAGGCTGAACTTCACCACACCACCAGTGCGCACGGCCGCCATCTTTTCAGGACACCCTCGCGACACAATGCAAGGATTTCCTTTTCTTGTTTCTTTTTTGGTGCACCGCACTTGTATGAAATGTACGCCTTTGTATAAAATAAGGCAAGCTGGCTGCTGCAATGCAGCAATATTCGCCTTAGCTTCAAAAGAAACAGCCAATGGTACACTCAGGACAGGTAAGGGCGCTGTGTGTCGAAATGCTGCATACACTGGCGGCCCACCGCCACTCGCCAAAATGTTCAAACACTCACTTACTTCATACTGTGTACCGAACGAAGATATAATGACGTGAAGTATAAAAAGCCCTTTTGAATTAGACATAATATAAAACAAAACACCGTTTGTTTTAGATACATAAAAAAAAGCAAGGAAAGGGTCAAATAACTATGAAAATTCATTACTCTCCTACCACCACCACGTACATCAGAGGGAGCAGCAGAAGCAATAACACAAGAGGATCCTGGCCATCAAGATTATGAGCGAAGAGTAATGTTGGTGATGGCGGTGTTGTGAATGACGCACGCATGGAGGCCAGTCACGGATTAGCCCAGATGTTTCCTCAATGTAAGCACCACAAGAGGCTGCCCGAACCGTCCGTGGTGAGTGGGGATGCCAATAATGATAACATTAATAATAATTATAATGATGAAGATAGTAAAATAATAATAATAATAAAATAAATAATAATAATAATAATAATAATAATAATAATAATAATAATAATAATAATAATAATAATAATAATCACACACACACAAACACACACCCACCCACCCACCCACCACACACACACACACACACACACACACTAATAGACAAACAGACCGACATACAAATAGACACTGAGAATGCGAGTAGTGTTTCCCAAGGCCTTTTTATTCAGCGGTCCATTGACACCTGTGAAAATGAGGGCACTACGCATACAGGTGATTAGTGAAGCTCCCTTAATTGTCCCGCTGCTAATGAGAGACACCGGTGCAAAAAAACCTCCTCTAATTGGCACTTATTTAGATTCTGCACGTGTAAAAGCTGCCTTCGTTTTCTATTGT
>CM035186.1:10384121-10400171 GCA_020233015.1 Callinectes sapidus | reverse complement strand
GAGAGAGAGAGAGAGAGAGAGAGAGAGAGAGAGAGAGAGAGTACCTCGGTGACTCAATTATGGAAAAAATCAAAGAATAAAAAGTAAAAAACAAAAATGTAACGAGTCAGTATCACACAAAAATGTTCAAACCTCCTTACCATGACGGGAAATGATCAGATCGAGCAGTGACGAGACCAGAGCAGAGTAAGCTTGGCATGGCATCAGATGTATGCAGTAATTAACCCCTTCAGTACTGAGACACATTTCCACCTTGAGTTTTTGAGTGTGATTAGACGATTTTATCGACATTAGGAAGGATCTATGGAGATAAGGAGATTAATGGCCATACTATTTTAATCTCCTTATGAGTTTTTAAAGCAGTATGAAATCGATAAATAATAAGCACAATAAATATGAAAATGCATCTCAGTACTAAGAGAGAATAATAGCCAAATCGACAGTAGTTTAAGTAAATCAATGTGAAAAATTGGATTTATATTATCAAGTGTGACAAATTTTCCAGGATTAATTCAAGGATTTTGCAGAGAATATGTTATGAATATGTTTGGTCTTGATTTCGCTGCTGGTTCTATTTTGAATTGGGCGTAACGAGGTGGTGGGAGTGTAATGACTTAATATAGTATTCTGGTGTAATGAGATGGCATAACAAGATTACATGCGCCATTGTGATGTGGTATGACAGTATTCTGGTGCGTATTACGTGTGTGTGTGTGTGTGTGTGTGTGTGTGTGTGTGTGTGTGTGTGTGTGTGTGTGTGTGCGTTCAGCTGGTGCAGGGTAACATGGGGGATGCAAACAGCTGGTTCAGGATCGATAGGCCATCAAGCTGGTGCTGGGATGGGACCGGAGGCATAACACAGAGCTAACTCAACAATACCTCCAGGGACACGGGGAGGTAACGCTCTCTCTCTCTCTCTCTCTCTCTCTCTCTCTCTCTCTCTCTCTCTCTCTCTCTCTCTCTCTGTCCACTGTAATAATCTATGAGTACAATCCACACAGACAGAAGTGAAAAGTGACTCATAAATCAAGCCATTCAATTCTACATGCAATCTTGTCCTCGTACTTCACTGTTATCGATGTCATACCTCAAGTGAGCTGCCCAAAACATCAGTAAAATATAAACCATGTCCTGCCTATTCTCCAATGTATGTACTATCATTAGCATAAGTGTGCTATCATTATCTTTTGAATTATTAGTTTATCTCCACTATTCCATTATTATCAGCACACACACACACACACACACACACACACGACCTAGAGAGAGAGAGAGAGAGAGAGAGAGAGAGAGAGAGAGAGAGAGAGAGAGAGAGAGAGAGAGAGAGAGAGAGAGAGAGAGAGAGCGAAGAGAGAGAAGAGGGGCGGGGAGGAGGGGGGAAGGAGGGAAGGGAGGGAGGGAGAGAAGGAGGTAGGTAGGGAGAGAGAGAGAGAGAGAGAGAGAGAGAGAGAGAGAGAGAGAGAGAGAGAGAGAGAGAGAGAGAGAGAGAGAGAGAGAGAGAGAGAGAGAGAGTGAGGGAGGAAGAGAGAGAGAGAGAGAGAGAGAGATGGAGGGATTCAAGGGGTTTTCTCTGGTTATTTATATAAAAATCATGTTAATTTGCTACTAGATCCATGCAAACATCTTTAAAAATTAGTGTTCCTTCAAGGAGAGCCATTCTAATATAAGTAACAATGTTTTTCAAGGATGTTTCCCTCGTTAGGAATACGAAAATAGTGTTAAACTGTTATCAGAACCATAGAAAGACCATTAAAAGGCTTAACACCAGTTACATACTTTGTGACTAGTTTGATAGGCGCCACCCCCCCCCCCCCCCCCCCCCCCCCCCACACACACACACCGCAGTAAAGCGTTTGGTGTTGTAGTGTTAAGACAACACCACACCACACAGTACCATACCATAACATACCACCCAGAAACCACCACACCATACCTCACCACACCATACCATACCATACCACCCAGAAACTACCACACCATACCACACCACACTATACCTCACCACACAATACCATACCATACAATACCACCCAGAAACCACCACACCATACCACACCACACTATACCACCCAGACACCACCACAACATACCACAACACACCACTCGGACCAAGACACCATACCACACCACACCACACCGACTAAGACACACCACCAGACACCACTACACCATTACACAAAACCATACCATACCATACCACAACATATCACCACAATCTACCATATGCCACCCCAACAGACAAGCCAACACCATTACATCCCCAATACCACAATACAGCCACAAAACACCAGCAGACACCATTACATACCCCAAAGCACCACCACATCCCTCCGCAACCCACCACAATGCCAAAATACATAAGAAAAACAACACCAGACGTTATTATTCACCAACAAATCCCCAAATACCGCCAAAACAGAGCAGGCACTATCATTCACCCCCAAACACCACGACCATACCTCATACCTTAATATCCTTTGTCCTCTACTCTGTCCCTGCCCACTCTGCTACGATACCACTTTCACTTGGCACATTTCAGGGCACTTTACGGTGTTTTCAGGTGATTTAAGACGTCGGGGTCACGGAGGAGGCGGCGAGGTGAAATTGGCGGGAAAAGCAACTGTGGGTGGATGGGAGGAGTGGAAGTGGTAAAGCCCGCGAAACGGTCCAAAAAGGAAATATAAACTGCTTTAGCTTTCAATCGATTTCTTTATACGACGAGTAATTCGTTTTTTTATTAAGTTAAAAAGTGTAATATGATCTCGCCTGGCTTTGTTTTCCATCTCGATATCTTGAGGTTTATGTGACTCCGTTTTGTCAGTGCAGCGGTATACTTCTGTTTATGTACAGGGATAGACCTTTTCTCTTGTTCTCTTCCTGTGTGCATCAATAATTACATAAGCCCCGTGAGTTTCCGGACTCATACGTGAAGGAAAGCCAGTATTAAACAGGAAAACAGGTAAATAACAAGAATTGTCCGAAATAATGCTTAAATAAGTGTTTGTCCCGTTCAGACCGCCTGCCGTGAAGACAACATGACACGACAGACGTATAATGTTCCTGTGTATGTGTGTGTGTGTGTGTGTGTGTGGTGTGTGTGTGTGTGTGTGTAGAGGGTTTCCCGCGAGTTAAGATACATACTTAGGATTTATTAGTTTAATTAATTTTAAATCGAAACTTCTTTAAAGACATGCAGTTTTTTCCTTTGTTTTGCTAGAAATTAACGTAGAAATTTTGTGTTGCGGGAGCTGCTCGCCTTGGTCGGCCTCCGGTTCCTCCCCTCAGTCCCCAGTGCGCTGGGTACTCCAGTGGTGTCAGGCGGCGGTACCTATTTTTTTCCTTGTAAAAGTTTTCTATTATACACACACACACACACACGCTCACACACACACACACACACACACCGGGGCAAAATATGACAGAACACAACATAATTTAGAAAACTGAATGATTTAAAGGGATTTACAAAGTGACTGGGACATCAACAGACTGGAGACAGCAGCTGGGAGATAGTGGTTGTGAAGCTGATGAGTTGCCATGTAATATGTTTAGAGAGTAACACTTTAAACCATTGTATTGTAGTGTTAACTCTACAATTTCTTGACTGAGATGTGTGTGTGTGTGTGTGTGTGTGTGTGTGTGTGTGTGTGTGTGTGTGTGTGTGTAAACCCACCGTCAACAGCATCTCTTTCAAAACCAGAATAATACACACACACACACACACACACACACACACACACACACACACACACACACACACACACACACACACACACACACACACACACACACACACACACACACACACACACACACACACACACACACGTGGAGGGACTGGGAGCAAAATTAGGAAAATGTCCCTTTACGGTGCAGTTTCGACACGGTACCACAGCCTTAATGTCCACTGGGCTACACTTGTTTAGCATATCATTTGCATTTCCCTTATAACTGGCAAACACCTTTACTCACAGCTAGGTAAAGGTGCACGTATAAGGTACGGCGAAGAGAGAGAGAGAGAGAGAGAGAGAGAGAGAGAGAGAGAGAGAGAGAGAGAGAGAGAGAGAGACAGTACGTTGCACTAATATTCGTTTTTCATGGATGTTAAGAGGCATATAAATGGTAAAAAATAGAGAGAAAAATCCATACAAGACAGACAGACAGAGAGAGAGAGAGAGAGAGAGAGAGAGAGAGAGAGAGAGAGAGAGAGAGAGAGAGAGAGAGAGAGGAAGAAAGGAGCCAGGGAGGAGGAAAATAAAATGAAATGTGAAATAAAAAAAAGGTAAATAATGTTCATAATGTAAAAGAAAGAAGAAAAGGAACTTCAATTCAAACAATAAGTATTCTGTGTGCGTATTGCAAGTAATGATTTACATAATCTTTTCGGCAGTGTCAAATTTAAGCGCTTTTTTATCTGTTAGTGTTTGATATTATATGTTTGTATCTTGCAGACCTTGCATATTTTTCTCTACTCTATAGTATTTTGATATTTTTTTATAATTGTGCAGTGGAATGATTAAATAATGGTGATTCTTACCGTTTTGTCTTCAATTGGTGTGTGTGTGTGTGTGTGTGTGTGTGTGTGTTGTGTTGTGTTGTGTTGTGTGTGTGTGTGTGTGTGTGTGTGTGTGTGTGTGTGTGTGTGTGTGTGTGTTATCCCATTTTGCGACAGTGGGAACAATTTCGCGTGTATTTATTAACTACTTTTTGCACATGCACCATTACAGTATATGTTCAAACTAATTTCGTTTACCCATTCATTACCAGCATTTGCATCAGCAGATTAAACGGTATTAAGCCCTCGTTTTCATTGCATTTTCTATTATACTCTCCTGGCAGTCGACCTGAAAGGCCTCCTGTTATTCCCTACGGCATTATTTTATGTTCCTTTCAATTCTCTGGCTCTTCTGGGAATATCGGACTTGGCAGCCGCACTTCTTTTCCACCACCACCACCACCACCAATACCACCACCACTACCCTGTACCTTAATATTTTCCAACAAGAATCAGGACCTATTTCATTATACGTATTTTCTTTTATTAGAGTTCATGTTCTTTTTTTTCTGCTTCATGATGATCCTGCTCCTCCTCCTCTTCCTCTTCATCTCTTAAGCCTCCTCCTGACATCGAATTGCTCATACAGATCAAGACTCATTTACATATAAACTCTCCCTGCATTTCTTCTGCTACCAACGAGATAAGCTTTGATTTTTTCCTCCAGACATGAATCCAAGGCTATTTCCGCCGGATGTATAAAAATCGGGAAGAAAAATATGCCTTACACTTTTCGTCACTTCTTCCAAAACTGGCTGCATTTCATGATCTTAAAGTTACTCTCAGCCTCTCGCAACTCAGTTCTCGGCGCAGAAGGAGGCAAGTCCCAATCTCTCCAAGTTTGGATATGACAATAGAGGAAGTTGGGATTGACACGAGCTAATGTTGCTCTTGGCCTCGTCTCTCCGCTGTGGAAGGACCACGACTATATTCGTACACCATATTATTATGAAACACTTCTGCGCATCACTTCCATTACTTTCTAAAGGATTTCGTTGAAGGAAGGTACACTGGTTTTTAAAGTGCTGATTGCAGTTTTAGTGACAGATTAGCAAGACAGTTATATTATCAACAAGTTAAATAGAATGGACTACTCGGCTAATTAGAAAGAGTGATTAGAGAGCACTGTTTGAAAATACGGGTTTGTGAGTGACACATATTCCTCAATGCTTTGTTTTCTGATCACGATTAGTTTCGTTAGGTCACAAATACGATCACTCTTATTCTCATGGGCGTTTTTCTCACTACTAATGTAGAATTCTCTCTAAAATAACACTAGAATCACAGAAACACCCTTGAAACTCCAGGTAACTTCCAATAAATCCTGCTGAAATAACCGAGGTAAGACGCCCAAACGTTTAAGAATACGAGCGATCCCACATTGGTTGAAAGAAGAGACTCAAAAATCGTGGGACTCCATTTTCAAACATTTTCGTGACTTACCTGGACCATTTCAAACAGTCTCTAGTGGAAGTTATTGTGAGTTTCAAGGATATTTTCATGACCCCAGTGGTATTTTGAAGAAGACTCCACCAATGATAGTAAGACACCCATATAACTTATTATTATTACAGTTCTTAAAATTTCTTAAAATAAAACCAGCTTTGGTAAAATACTGGAGCCCCGAACAGAGATGAAAGTCAGTATGAATAACTCTTAAATGGCACATGGGGAGTCCAAAGCGCCTTACGTTTAAGCAAAGGATTAACATCAAATGCGCTAAGAGAGAGAGGTTGACGTTAGCGTGAAACGACCTGAAGTAGGTGGAGGATTAGATTGTCATGAGGCACCTACATAATAATTCCATTAATGAGGAAAGGAGCAGCACACCGCCTCCTCCCAGTAGAGGTTATGAAGACGAGAGATCAGAGTAAGAGGAAGGAGAGAATAAGGAGATGGAGAAGAAAGAGAAGAAGGAGGAGGAGATTAGGGAGAAGAAGGAGGAGGAGAATAACGAGATGGAAGAGGAGGAGAAGGAGATGAAGGAGGAGGAAGAGAAAGAGAAGGAAGAGGAGGAGGAGGAGACGAAGAAAAGAGAAACGAAGAGGAGAAGGAAACGAAGAAGAAAAACAGAAATAAGGAAGAGGAAAGGAAAAAGAAAAGATATAGATAGAAGATGATAAAAATAGAAAAAACGAAGAAAGAAAACCAAAAACAAAACTATGAAGTAAGCCAAAAAAAGAAAATTAATCCTGAGAAAAAGAAATTAATAAGAAAGTAAGCAATGGATGCAGTACAGGCAAGGGAGCAAGGGAGGGAGTGTCTAGGGGCGATGCTGAAGAAGGTAGTGAAAGGGAGAAGAAGACGTCCCTTCGTCATCCCCTTGAGGATCTAATGGAAGGAATTGGATTAATTGTCTCTTGGGGCGTCCCTAATTAGCATTTCACCTCCATGTGTGTCACCTGAGAGAGAGAGAGAGAGAGAGAGAGAGAGAGAGAGAGAGAGAGAGAGAGAGAGAGGAATTTTCCCCTTGTCTCTCCGGCATTGTCAATCCGCTCTCCCCTCTCCGTGATTTTCCCTTCCTCGTTCTCCCTTTCGCCAAACGCGTCACCTGAGACAATGTTTGCATAATCAACTTAATTACCGACACTGAAAAGATGAGTGCGTTTCTCCACAGGCAAATTGATATCGTTGATTAAGCTGCTGGAAAGATGCGATAGTACCGAACCTGCTCGGGGAATATTTACATACATTAGTGCTTATCATTTCGTGGAGGTGCAATAGGGAGGAAGGAAGGGATATATCGAGGAAATATTGCTGTTGTACCAGGTGTATGTATTCTTGTATGTGTGTGTGTGTGTGTGTCGCTATTACAAATATTAATAGTCACCCATATACAATGTCCAGGCTGGCGTTACAGGAGGCAGTGTAGGCGGAGACGTCGTACTACTCCAGGAGGAAGGTTTAGAAGTTAGTTACCGGGACTATCCTTCTACAGGAGATGATCTTAGATTAACCGGACGCGACAGCTGTGATGGGGAGCTACAGAGATGAGACTGAGGCTGAGAGGAGAGAGCAGAGAGGAAGGGATGGGACCAAATACTAAATGTAAATGGTCAAGGCTGGGTACTGGACAGGGATGTGGCCTGAGGGAAGCTGGGAACCCTGGCTGTCTCTCTCTTCTCCTTCACTTTCTGTATTCAGTGTGTTGCTTTGACTATCACTATAAGATTTTTCTAAATATTTTTTTCTTAGTGCTTATTACACTTTAAGTTCTGTTAAGGTTCTGTGTCAATGTACTCCGTCTCTTTATATGGTTCATTCATCTTTCTGTTCACGCCTCGTGCTTTCCTTGCGCGATGTTTGATATAGAAGGAAACACGCGAGAGACAACTATCAAGTAATAAACCTCTCTGGATTTCAAGTTTCAAGACATATTTTCATGTTTTACTGATAATTGAGGAATAAAACATCGAGTGGATGTTATTTTCCGCTCACACACACACACACACACACACACACACACACACACACACACACACACACACACACACACACACATCACTGCTCAAATCTAAAATTTCATAATTCACATGAGGAAAGAAAACACTCACCAAGCGTCGCCTCGCTGTTTGTCTCGTTGTTATGGGGCGAGTGTAGCAGCAGCAGCAGCAGTGGCAGGAATGACGGGGCCATTCAGAGTCGCAGCAACACGGAGAGTAATGAATGACCTGTTGAATGGAGAAATTTTTCACTATTGAGGGAAAGTTACACACAAAATATAGACACGATAAACAGCAGACTTTTTATGATGTTTGTGATGCAACATCTAATCTAAGGCAGAAGTAGGAAAGACTAAAGCTCCTCCCCATATTTGAAAAAAGAAACTAAACCATTTGTCACCACTGACAGTCTAAATAATAAACAGCCCGTATTTTTCACGCCTGTAGTAGCCAAAGGGAAACACACAAAAGGTCAAGGGTCGCCTTTGTATGTACACACGACATTTAGCAGCGCTAGGTAGCGAGAATGGTCCCCGCCTGCCACGCCCCACACACCGCCTACACACACAAAAGCAGCGAGGAGCGGAGGACGATTTGCTACTCTGTGCCGTTTCATCCCATCATTAATCGGATTACATACTGTTAGTAGACCTGAATGCGCTGCGTTGCCTCTCAATGGCCACTCAGTATCTAGGCGAGTCTCGGCGCTGGGAGAAAGGACCTGCTGTGTCGTACATCTAGGTCGGCTTAACGCACCTTCCTACTTCACAATATATGAATTCCATTTCGATAAAACGTTGGCCGTGCAGGAGGCTGTTCCACACCGTTTCTATGTCGCGACCATAAATTTCCCTTCCTTGAAACCCAGCCTGGCGCAGGTGGCGGCACGGCGCTCCTGGCTACCTGGCCGGTGACCTGGCCGTGGCGGTGCGGGGCGAGGGATGCCGAGGAGGGATGGAAAATATTTCACTTTCCTCTGACACTTGATAGCATGTCTGAGGCGTCTGTCCTCCGACGCTTCCGCATATACATACACAAGTACGAACGTGTGTGTAACCTTGCATGAAAGCGCACACAATAACACACACACACACACACACACACACACTTATTCCTATGCTCGTCAGAGGAAAAGGAAGTCAACAAAAGCCGAGGCAGTAAACAAGGGGACGAAATGGATTTGCTCAAAACTTTTATTTACGTACTTGTTTTGGTCAACGAATTGAAAGGTTCTCACTAGTATGCCTAGACGTGCGCAAATGTCTGTGTGCGTGAGAGAGAGAGAGAGAGAGAGAGAGAGAGAGAGAGAGAGAGAGAGAGAGAGAGAGAGAGAGAGAGAGACTCATAACTCCCCTTCATTAGGTGCTCCGCTGCCTTAAGTCATCTGATTTATCCCGGCGACGCATTCCGAATAGTGTGGTGGAAGGTCATGAGGTCAGAGGTTAAGTCAGAACCTCTTTGCAGTTCTTGAAATCAGGTCACCGCCTTGAGCATGCCACACAACTTGCATTTATTTCAAACGTCAACTCTCACTGTCTCCTAATTTTCTGAGGAGTGGGAGGCGAGTGTCTTTATTTTCCAGGCGGCACAAGGCAGGGGGGACTGTGATATTATTTTAAAGCTGCCTTATACTATGACTTACTCGTGCTCCGCCGCAGCCAAGGTGACCCGGCGTACTATGTCAGGGTTTATGTGGGCAAGGGGACAGCCAAGGAGGCCTGAGCATAGGGATAACTTAGCGGGAACTTGTAACCTTCGTGGAATAATGGTATGGTATGAAGTACTTAGCTCACATTCTTTGTGCATGCGTTGCCTAAACTTTTCTTCTCTGCTTTTACCCACAAACGTGACCCTTTCTTGTTTTTTTCATCGAGTTTAATTTTTTTTTTTTCGTTGTTTATTATGAAGTTTCGCTCATGCAATGCCAGTAAAATACTTGAAGTACTTGAATTTATGTTTTTAAAGAAAGTATGAGATATTTATATTTTATCTGTGCTTTATGGCTACGCAAGTATCTTCTTTCATTTTTCTTTTCCGTTACTTATCGTTGATTGGCAGTAACTGTGACAAAGGGCATTTAGATATTACACTTTCGTGGTGCACAAGTATCCAAGAATCTTTCAGTCTAACAATCATTAACAAGGACGAGCAAGTAACTTTCTTTTACCTCCTTTTCATAATCGTTACTAATTTTTACATCATTATATATTCCTATTTGCGACACTAACGTTTGGGCGAATATATGGCCAAAACTCTTTAAGAGAGGGGAACCATTGCATCCAGAGTTCCTGTACTGTCTCTAACACACGTGGTTCTCCGGCAATACCTGTGGCAGAATTGCAAGCCGTTCCAAACTTGCAGTCTCGGTTTCGTTGTCTTGAGTTCCGTGACCTTCTGCCGACCACCCTTTATTGACTCTCACTCCGCTGTGTTGACCTGGACTCCTTCACCATCACTCCTCAGAGCCTCTCACTGGGAGGAGTAAATATAGCAATAATTACTGTTTTAATTAGCAATTAGCTCATTCGTAATGAGAACAGCTTACCTTCCTGACTCGAGGCGTAATATCACCCATTTTTACGAGTCTTCCCACGCACTCCAGAGGATTATTTTTGCTATGGGTGATAAACTGAACGTGTCGTGCTTTGATATATCGACATAGACATTGACGGGAAGATATATGCTCCGCTCTCACAAACACATGCAGAAAAAACACAACACACACACACACACACACACACACACACACACACACACACACACACACACACACACACACACACACACACACACACACACACACACACACACACACACACACACACACACACACACACACACACACACACACACTCAGTCTGTCTGTCAAGAATCACAAAACAGCAGTTCAGTAAAGGAGTTTTGTTTCCTTTTTTTTTTTTATCTCAGCAAAGAAGGACGCGGAAACTAAGCTCTTTACTCAGGGATCCTTCTTTGGAGCTTTGGCATCTTCCGTCAGGTGGACGCAAATATATCTCCGCGTGTGTGTGTGTGTGTGTGTGTGTGTGTGTGTGTGTGTGTGTGTGTGTGTGTGTGTGTGTGGCGCTCTTGTATACGATTCTTGGTAAAACGAGCTCCAGGATTCCTTTGAAACCGTGGGAGTGTTCATTTATATTATTTGTGTTCCGGAATCAATAGTTCTATTTCCGAGGCGCAGCACCAGTGTGAATGTGATTCTAAAGTATTTTGGGATGTACGCCTTTGGAGCCTCTGTGCGGAGCCTGGAATAGAGGCGATAGATAACACGCGGCCCAACCACCTGCTACCCAAAACGAAGACGTAAAACAACGCTATTTTTACACACATTTTTGCCTCAACCTTTTAATCATCCCCGTAATTAAATGCCGGTGTGAATAAATTGGCTCACAAATACCATCGTGTTAGAGGCAAGAGCAAGAGTTTCCAGATATAATGGTTGATAAATGCTAAGTCTGCCATTGAACACGTGGGGAAAGAAAACAGTTTTACATCGTGAGGTTGCACGTACACTTAATAACCTGCGAGGCACCACCACCTGTCACAACATCCAGTCTGACAAATCCCGATCAATGGATCCGAACCATCTGATAAACATGACATTTAGAGCCATATCCTGAACCGCTTCCACCCACACCTTCACTATTTTGAGAAATATACTTATTTGTTTCAGTACTGGGACACATTCCTATCACGAGTTTGGGGTGTTATTAGACGATTTATTGATATTAGGAAGGGTTTATGGAGGTCAGAAGAATAATGGCCAGAGTCTGCACTATTTTAATCCCCACATCAGTTTCTAAATTTGTATAAAATCGACAAATAATTTGCTAAATAAATAAGAAAATGCGTCCCAATACTAAAAGGGTTTAACAAGATTTCTATACCACCAAACAGAAAAATAGTCTGGAGAACCTTGGTGGCCTTGAAAACCAGTTGTGTTAAGAGAAAAAGTCGTTTTTAATACAGGCCTTAAAATGACCAACAGTATTACGTTATAGTGGTTCACGTCCCCCACGCCACGCCACTACACGTCAGGTCACGCTGTCATGCACTTGAGTGGCCGAGGTCGATGTGATCCAGTGCCGTCCCTTCAGTAAACCGATCTCCCCGCAATAGCCCATTCATTTGCCCTGCCATTCTTTCTCTTCCTCGTCACGCCACGTCACGTTAAGTCACGCTGCATGTGTGGTGTGTGGATCAAGTCGATGAGATATTCCAGAGTCCTATCAATCAGTCAATCTCCTCCCAATTCATTCATTTATTTGTCCAAACGCATTCCCTCTCCCCAGCCAGATTGTCTACTCTGCGCCCGTTATTTATTCTTTGTTCTACCCAACAGGGAGGAAAATGAAGGGTAGTATTGAAGGAAAATATATCAGAAGTGAGTGGTGCCGAGTTGGAAATGAAGTTATTAGACACAGTTGACTGAGGAATAAAGATGCGCTTGTTTTGTTTACTGTTCTACTCACTCTCGAAAAAAAAATAGAGGGGAATTTGAACGTATTAATTGTGATGTTAAATTAGGGAATAGAGTTAGGAGAAAAAAGAGAGCGAAATGGGAAAACGAAGAAAATGAGAAACTGAAACAAGGTGAAATTAATCGAAAAATATGAAAGACCAGACGTCGATCTAGAGTGGAGAGGTATAAGGCATGACAGAAATGGTGTAAAATAAATATGTGATTCCTTCCAATAACGTAATCCTTTATAATCCATATGAGGGTCATCGTGGCGTGTTGGCCTCCGATCGTTAATGCAGCACGTCCTCCACGGAAGCACAGAGACCAGGAGAGTGTCATGGTGTGGTGGTGTGGTGGTGGTGGTGATGGTAGTGGTGGTGGTGGTGGTGGTGGTAGTGGTGGTGTGGTGGTGGTGGTAGTGATGGTGGAGGTAACGATTGTGATGATTGTAAACGCACCGACAGTCCTTCTCCAGCTGCGAGGTGATCTGTTGTAGTGATCACGTCCCTATCTTTTTCATATAAGAGGCAGGTGGCCAAGGGCAACAAAAACAATGAAAACTTACCAGTCTTGACCATAAGAACTGCGAACAAATTGTCGGTCTCAATTTTTCATGGAATATATAACTTATACATTGAAATAAAAAATGATAATCTCGAATATAACCTAAAGTACGAAAAAGACGCAACATTTTAAAAAGTAAAACTAGGTTAAGTAAATATGTAATATAAGCAAGAAAAAAAT
Source organism: Callinectes sapidus (assembly GCA_020233015.1). Lineage (NCBI taxonomy): Eukaryota > Metazoa > Arthropoda > Malacostraca > Decapoda > Portunidae > Callinectes > Callinectes sapidus. The sequence goes on along the minus strand of CM035186.1, from coordinate 10,386,952 downwards.
ATGAATCATTAAAACCAACAAAATGTTTTAGTCGGATTCAGAATACCAGATGTCCGGGTAGCAGGAAGACAAAAGAGCAAGCAGAGGATAAAAGGAAGGGAAAAGCAAGGTTTAGGGAAAATAAATGAAGAAATACATATAAAGTATTTCAGAGATAAACACCGGAGATAGAAAATAGAAAACCAGATAGATAAAGGTAGATAGATAGATAGATAAATAAATGAATAAATATAGGTAGATAGATAGATTCAGAGACAGATACAGGGAGACAGATAGCAGCCATATAGATATACGAAGGCTGACAAACATAGCGGCTGACAGACAGACAGACATTGACATCCACCAGGCAGATAGATATTCGAAGATAGACAAGTAAAGATAAATAAGGTATCCAGTAATACAGGTAGACACGGGGCTTTGGTTGACAACAAAGGAGGGAGAATGAGAAAGCGAAGGTACACAGTAGAGAAAACAGAATGATTTCGAGGAATATGCATTGTTTGAGACTGGAAAAACAAACAAAGGAATAGAAATGTAGGAAAGTGGAGGTGCAGGAGGAAGGAAGAATTCTGATGAGAGAGAGAGAGAGAGAGAGAGAGAGAGAGAGAGAGAGAGAGAGAGAGAGAGAGAGAGAGAGAGAGAGAGAGAGAGAGAGAGAGAGAGAGCCAGCAGTGCCAGGTGAGAGGGGCCAAAGTCTAGCTGGTGTCATGGCGTGCCTCGTGACATCCCATTACGGACCCTCCTCGGTGAACCCTCCCACGCCCCGCCACCTCCACGCCTGTCCCAGCGGCTCCAAGGGTACGGGGGTCACGCAGCTGGGCAAGGCGGGGCGGGGCGGGGCGGGGCGGGCTGTGTGCTGCATGAAACAAACCTGTACATAGAAATTATCAATTCTCTCACCACGACTGCTTTTCAGAGGTCATAGAGGCATTTGGCTGGGTTCCCGTATGTGTTCCTTATGTTGAAGGTTTGTTGATCTGTCTCTAGAAGTGAATAGAACACACTTAACTAACTAACCTCTTCAGTATTGGGACGCGTGTTCATATTCATCCTGCTTATTATTTGGCGATTTTATACAGCTTCAGAAAGTCGTATTGGGATGAATTGTCATTAATCTTCTGACCTCCATAGACCCCTTCTGATGTCAATAAAGTCGTCTATTCATACCCAGAACTCTTGGTAGAAATGTGTCCCAGTTCTGAAGAGGTTAAAAGCAGTGGCATTTCCGTTGAAGCCTCTTGTATGTAATGGGAATGTGGCTCAAGTGTTTCCAAATATAGTCATAAGTTGTGTGTTAGGAAATAAACGCTTTGCTCTTTTCTAACTATTTTTCTCCATAGTTCTCCATAGTTTCTCGTTTAATTCATGTAGTATTATTGTTAATCTGTCACTCACAAGGACCATAGCAAAAACACCTTTCAAAACTCATCTCACTTCAACTAGAACCTTTTGAAAATAGTGGAAGAGGGTGGGGATGGAAATAGTGAAAATAGTGGAAGAGGGTGGGGATGGAAATAGCGAAAATAGTGGAAGAGGGTGGGGATGGAAATAGTGAAAATAGTGGAAGAGGGTGGGGATGGAAATAGTGAAAATAGTGGAAGAGGGTGGGGAAGAGGTTTGGGAATGTGGTGTTAGGTGAGGCAGCTGTGCGGTGCATTATGAGGGTTGGAGGGATTGTAGTGAGTCCATCATCAGTGTGTGTGTGTGTGTGTGTGTGTGTGTGTGTGTGTGTGTGTGTGTGTGTGTGTGTGTGTGTGTGTGTGTGTGTGTGTTCAGAGCCCCCATTGCTTCACGTATTAATTCTCTAAGGTAATTACTGTTTAGCTTGAGAAATTTAGAAAAAAGATACAAACTGGTTGTCAGAGTGGTCGATGAATGGAATAGACTCAGATTGTAAGCGAGGAATCATTTGGGACCTTTAGAAAATTACTGTTTAATTCGTAGATTGGAAAGTCTTTCTACACAGACTGCCGTGTGTAGGCCTAATAGCTTCTTGCAGGCTCCCTTACTCTTTCTTGTGTTCCTCTTCTTATGACTTTAAAATCTCTCTTGTTTCTTTCATTCCCCGAATTTTTTCAGTGTGGGATAGTGAAAGAAGAGGCGTGCCGTGGTGGAGCTTGGCGGGTCGGGTCGGGTTGGGTCGGGGCTGGAGGATTGGGGGCGGGGGTGCACCGATTGAGAGGAGCAGCAGCAGCAGCAAGCCACGCACGTCCTGCCACAGATTGGTTTGCCGTCCATGCCCTGGCCGAGTCGGGTCTGGTCGGGTCTGGCCTGGTCGGGGTGAAATCAGACCTAGTCCAGTCAGGTGTCTCGTTCCCGCCGCGTAATTTGTCCAATCTCGCCCCAGGATTGTGTATGCGAGTGGCGCCGCCTGTAGGGAGCACCTGTGGGACTGTGGTGGTGCCGGCCAGGGGATGTGCTGGACAGTCATCCTCCTCCTCCTCCTCCTCCTCCTCCTTCCACAGTAACAGCCCTCCCCTCTGACTGACTTTCTCTGTGCTTTTCTCTGTCTCTTGTCATCCCTTCCTCTCTCTGTCTCTCTCCACCACTGTGAGATGTGCTGGTTCTGGCTTGCCCGTCCTCTCCTCCTCCTCACCTCTCTTGCCTTAACCCCTTCAGTACTGGGACGCATTTTTACTGTGTTTTGGATGTGATTAGACGATTTTGTTGACATTAGGAAGGTTCTACGTAGGTCAGAAAGTTAATGGCCAGAGTCTGTACTATTTGAATCCCCACATGAAGTTTCCGAAGCTGTATAAAATCGACAAATAATAAAACAGAATGAATATGAAAATACACCCTCATACTTAGCCAGACGCTCTCTCTCTCTC
>CM035186.1:10325201-10339463 GCA_020233015.1 Callinectes sapidus | reverse complement strand
TATATATATATATATATATACACACACACATATACATACATACATACACACTCATACACACACGTGTGTGTGTGTGTGTGTGTGTGTGTGTGTATGCATTAGCTATGTGATGCCTTTTGGGTATAGATTTTTCTGTTTGTCTGTTTTTCAGTCTCTATAGGACACTAAGGCGCCGTTATCATGTATCAGTTGCCTGTAGGACACGCGGCGCCGGCTGTCATAGGAATATTCTCGTCACCTTCGCAGGAGAATCACATGAGGTGGAGGTTAGACCGTCAGGAGGATATTGGTCTCTTGGATGGTTACTGAAGGGAATATAAACCTGAGTGAGTGTTCTCATTTGATCCCCAAGTGATAATGAACATTTATTTTTTAAAAGCATAATAGTGAAGCTATGTCTTATGTTATTAAATAGCTGAAAGTTGTATGGATCGTGGGAGTTCTATTTCTAAGCTAGACGACTAATTACACGTATTCTTAATCGATGCCATATTGTCCATCAAGATCCCTCGGGGAATTTTGACTAATGCGTCACTAAAAGTCCGGCGAGGGAGGCGAGCGACGATTAATTATTAAGGGTGTGTATTTGTTTTCCTATGCAGCAGCAAGCGTCCCACCGCGGGGCTGTAAAGTGTTAACATAAAGGCTGCCTACCGCCCTTCCCTCCCGCCGCCCAGTGCTTCTCAGGCGCCATCTCCCGCCCACTGCCTGCATTATGCCATTATGTTGCCTCCACGTGAAACTGTGATTAGGTCCAACTTAATACGACACTGGAAAAGTAATCAGATATGTTGGCATACGTACATATCAGAAAAACAATAGCTCTCAAATAATCATACATGAAATCCGAAAATCATCACATCATTGCCAGGAAATAACAATAAAGACCAATAATAATTATTCAGACAGACGGTGGCGGAGGCGCGGCAGCAGTGAGGGACGCGTTGACACTAAAGTATTGAAATCCCACACTTCGTTCACTAGAAACCAAACGGAACTTTATAGGTAAGGCTAAGATGTTCCTCGCCTCGTCTCCGCAACACTGAGCTTAAAACTGGACACGAAACAGCTACCCGACTCATCTGTTACATAAGAGACTGGAGAATTCTCTCTCTCTCTCTCTCTCTCTCTCTCTCTCTCTCTCTCTCTCTCTCTCGTCATTGCTTCACTCATTCTGCTGTTAAAAAGTCATTAGCATCACAAGTACTAGTCAACTCCAGACTAACTACATACTTCCTATGTGTTCTCGAGACCCTGCCTGTGGGCTTGAATTAGTTTAGGGATGAGAATGTGAGAAGGGAGAAGTGACACAATAAACCTGCTAACCTCAGTAGAGCGTCAAGCCAGGTATCGCCAGGAGTTATTAAACTAAATGACTCTGACAGTAGCGTTCAGATATTCATATTGTTAGTTCGATAGAATAGCAACATCATTTCCCAAGTTCACTGGTGGGAACTAGTGATGTGAGAGTTCCTGGCGTTCTCATCGTGCTTTGTCACATTCTTGAACAGTTTGATGCTCGTATTCTCAAACACTGCTTTCTCACCATCACCATTTTCCAAAGTGTTTAGTTAAAGATGGTCATGTTTTTAAGGGTGTTTATATGGTTTTGGTGATGGATTGGCAATATCTCTAGTTTATTATAAAGAGAAACTGTTTCGAAAACCCGGATTGTCGTGTCTGTGGTCTTGAGAAATTGATGTAGTGAGAGAGCAAAGTGTTAGGAATACGGACCTGAAATTTTCTCCGCTTTGTGCAACCATCTGGCTCATACCGCGCCTGTCCCGCCCTAAAGAAGTGGTTAGTGGTGACTGTATCTTTTTTTCCTTTGTTTACACAATGTGGGCTTTTTGAGGGAATTCATGGGGTAAAGAAGACCACCTAATGGAGACCTCCTGTCTGAAAGCCCACCTATTTGGGAACCGTTACCCCGAGTGAAAGCCCAATCTCCCCTCAGACCGTAGCCAGGATTCGAACATAATATGCGCTTGGGGGATCTCTCAGCCCCAGAGCGCAAGGGGTTTCACTGTATCACGGTGGCTCCACAACTCCCTATTACCCTAATAATGTTCACTAGAAAAAATAGAAGAACAAGCACACAGTATTGTCCAGCGTGATAGTGCATGTGTCTACACTTTATAGACCCTGTAAAACGATGGTCGGATGCCAAGTGGTGTTCACATTGTATACTCATTTTGTTTCTTCGGTGATACACTACGTACGAGTACTCCCCACACCAAATAATATACCTATACACGAGAAACCTCACGCCCACAGTCCATGTTTGAAAATAAACACTACGGATCACCTGCCTCGACCCAGATCCGATGAGCGGCAGCCGTCCTTTCTTATGGACGAACATAAAGTTATTGTATCACACACACACACACACACACACACACACACACACACACACACAACTAAATTATCACTCCTTCAAGGAAAATCTTCTTAATACTTAATTAAACTCTTCCAGTTGAATTCCTGTTCTAGTTAGTTTCCCTAACGACAAAGCAAAATGAGAGCACAAGGAATCCGATATAATAACTATTATTATAAAAAGATACTACTACTAATTGAGTGGCAGCCATGAGTAGCTGCTACTCTCCTCCCAGGGGAGGATCGGCACGATGCTGGCTCGGCTCGGCGCGATCTCTGAACCAACACACACAAAAAAGGAAAACTTCAGTCAAATTCATAAGAATCATCTCGAGATCTGCTTTTCATTCCTCCGTGTAAAAGTAGCTTTGAAGGTTGCTCCCAGAGCCATCTGAATCGAGGTGCGTCAAGCCGAGCGTTCTGCCTCCCTCTCTCCTACCCTCTCTTTCATGGCGCATGCGCACTAAGGTTGTCAAGTACAGTACATAGAATGGTGAGGGGTGACTACCGAACCGTCCGTCATTTGATGACATCATCATGCAATTCGTTGTAACGCGTTAAAAAAGTGTGAAGGTTTTAATATTGGAAAAAGTCCGTCATACCATCTATTCCTTATCACCTGAAAATGATAGATGACGATTGAATTATAACATTATCAACAAAGCAAATAACCAGAATATTATTTACAACCAAGTCCTCTCTCTCTCTAGCACCTGGGCCGCCGTCCTGCGATGCTTTCATCGATCTTCTTGAATATTAATCTTTTCCATTCTCCTCATGTTGCCTGAAGTTTTCCTGAACCTGATTCGTATGGTGATGACGTTCTAAAGGTTAGTTATAATATTCATAACGTTACGAAGCTGGAACTCATTGCATAAGTACCTGGAGAGGCTCAACGTTGTGCCAATTTAAAGTGTAATCACGATCACAATACTGATCTAAGATTTAAAGTCACAAGACTCAAAATCTTACAGTACACAAATATATTGGTGTTGAATGGGTGTTTACTATCAACTCAAATCTAAGAATCCATCTAAAAAATAGATTAAAGGCAAGGATACAGAATTGAGTAGGATTAGGTAATCAAATGAATACCTGTAAAGACAAAACGATCCATAATCACCACTATGATGATGACGGCCCTCTATTACATACAAATATTTATGAGGTGGAGAGAAACAAATAAAACACTGTCTAATTAGGATCGATTCACACACACATCAGTGCCGTATGAGTACTGCGTCCGTTTAGTGTTTCAGTGTTAATGAAAAAATGTATCGTTACTTTAAATTCGACGTCCGGCGCAGTACCGTGTTTTAACTCTGTGTCCGTGGCGTCTCCGTTCCGTGAATCTGAATATCGTCGCCACCGATATTTTATAGAATTTCACAGACGTTTTGTGCGCTGTGTCAAGAAAGTGGATGACGAACTACTCATTGAATTGGTGGGATACCATCCTGTTCCTTATGATTTGTTACAGCCGAAACATATGGATTACAACACTTTTCAAACAACACCTCTTCATCTTCGTCAAAAATTATAGGAATCATTATCAAATCCACTTCTGAAAACTTTGCCATCTTAGGAAACATTGATTTCACGCTGTACGGCATCACCATGGATGTGTATGCCACGGAAACAATTCAGATATCATTGACACTGAGCGGATACGGCTCTGATGTGTGTGTGAATCGACATTTATCCTGGAAGGTGTGTATGGTGTTGAATTAAGTGCATCGGATGTCATCAGAGGACGGTTCAGTAACCACTCAATCAAGCTGAGGCCTCAAGAGCGGTGTTTCAATTTAGCACACGTTGCCTTCCTAATTATCATTTAACACCTTGTATTGCTATTACTGTTGTGGCCTCATTTGTATTAAAGGTCATGTTCTTGTATTAATGGGAGTTTTGTTCCAGGTGTTAATATATCAAAATCCTTACCTTAAAAGAAAAGCATTCTAGCAGAAGGTTGAATGGTTGATAATTATGTTAAGTTTGAAACATTACTGACACTGATCAGTATTGTTTGTAACCTAATGACTCGAGGGAATAGAGAATTGTATACTTCATTTGTAATCCAATGTTATTTTTATTGTATTTCTAAATCGCATTTGTGCCTTGGTTGCTCGGTGAGGCATGAATGAACATGTGCTGGAGGCTGCGTGATGTCGTCAGCTGGCTGTCGTGTAGTGCGTGATTAGCGTGCATGAAATGTGGTAACTGAAGTATGGTGGTCGGTCATGGTGCGTTGGTGATGTATAGTGAGTGTGACTGTGCTGTACCATTTGTAATGATGGTGAAGAGTTGATGATGTACTATGTGATGTGAAGCATAGTGATGTGTGACTGATGTGGTCGTGACGGGGTGTATGTTAATGTACAAGCGAGGTGAGGTGTAGTGACACGGAGGTGTGTAGGCGAGGCAGGGTAGTGGAGTGAAGGTGATAATGACGAGTGTGTGGTGTGATGCCCGAGTGAGGTGTGCGTGGTTTTGAGAGGTCAGGTAGCGTTTGACGGCAGCAGCTAGGCGACGATCTGTGACGCATGCGCCCAAGTCAGCGGACCAGATGAACAATTTATCATGTATTATTCTGCAGTATATAGCAATAAAACTTTTTCAGTGACTGGTTTTTTTTCAGTACCTATGATTCTACCCAGTGTTACCGGACGGTGCAGGAAAGATTTCAACCGTGATTTCAGGTAAGCTTGTTTACTTCGTTTGTGTAAAAGTTTTTCTTTTATAATTGACTTTTTAAAAGTCAAGAGTAAAGTTATGAAGCAGTGAGACACGTTTTTGCCACGAGTTTTGGGTTTGCTTACACACTTTTATTGACATTAGGAAAAGCGCATGGAGGTCAGAAGGCTAATGGAAAGATTCAGGACTATTTTAACCCCTTTAGTACTAGGACACATTTTCATCTTTAGTTTTGGGTGTGATTATTGACATTAGCAACGGTGATACTCCACACTCAACATATGAAAGGGAACGGAGTCACCGAGGACTCGGAAGTCCTCGGTCCTCTCTCTCTCTCTCTCTCTCTCTCTCTCTCTCTCAGCTTACTGATAATGATAATTGTTCTCAGGATAAGCGGAAATGGACAATTGATGCTGATGCCTGGAACAAGAGACACAAAACGCACACTTGAATGGCGCTCTGCTAAGAAGCGTCCTGCTGCTGTTCAACAGCCTAAGAAGAGATGGCTGGATGCTGCAATACAAGAGACTATAACCACCACGAATGGGGAAGACTTTGAGGATGTGAAGGAGCTCGTGCAGCATCGTGTGGCTTGGACAGCGTTGGTTAGAGGTATTTCAACTGACAGATCGCAAGGTTTATAGGTGTATACAGGTGAACACATCAACGGAAATTAATAATAATAACTCATTTTATCTTCCCACTTCTTGTTTTGTAATTTATCTTATAATGTCAACTGACAGATCGCAAGGTTTATAGGTGTATACAGGTGAACACATCAACGGAAATTAATAATAATAACTCATTTTATCTTCCCGCTTCTTGTTTTGTTAATTTATCTTATAATGTTTTGCCTTTTTCCTAATTTCCTTTAGTTTGTCTTCTATATTTAAGTTACTCGACTGTCAACTCTGGCAGAACCTCATCAGATTTTTAAGAAAAAATTATTGTTTTCCTTAATGTTCTACTCTCTCTCTCTCTCTCTCTCTCTCTCTCTCTCTCTCTCTCTCTCTCTCTCTCGTTTCTGATCCCGTTGAAGAGTAGATAAACAAGACACAGCTGGAATGAAAATTAATGAAGAAAACACAGTAACAGAAAGAAAGGGAAGCCGTGCAAGGGAGAATACAAGCAAGAAGAGGCTGAACAGGTACCATAGTGAAGAAAACAACCGTATGACAGGTAGGTAAAATAAGGCATGTAGAGAGAAGGGAAAAATAACATCCATATCTACCAAGTGAATGATATATTTGAAACCGGAGAAATCGGAATAGTATCTAGCTCATTTTATTATATATTTCTTGCTCTCTGACCGATGATGGTGGTTAATAATATTTTCAATACTTTATTCTGTGTTATGATAACACACAAATAAAAAAGATTTTGTTTCCTAAATGGCAAATCTGCCAGTTTTTCTAGACCATAGCAAACACCTAATTCAGAAACATATCTTACAAAATGTAAAGATAAACTAAATATATATATCATAAAAGATGTCTTTAGGAATACTATGAATGAAGATATAGGGAAGGTGAAAGTAGTATGAGCACAACAGCCACACACCACACCCACACTTCAGTAATATGCACACACACACACACACACACACACACACACACACACACACACACACACTTAGTCTCTCCTAAGCTCTGAAGAATAGCCATTATCTGCCAGCCACTGAATGATCACTGGGCCATTTTTGTTCATCCATTCAATGTTGTTCTGAGTGCGTTCAATAGCCTGGGCTACGGCTCGCTTGGCAGTACCCAAGTTGTTTATGTTCGCTGACTGGAACTGTTTGAGCTGTAAGTGAACATAAAAGTAAATTTCAGTCTTAAGATTTTTGTCACAATTTCTTTAATTTAATACAGTGGTGCCTTGAGTTACAAGTTTAATTCATAACATGACGGAGCTCGTATTATAATTATTTATTTTTTTTTAACTCACTTGAGACATTTGGTCAGCTGTAGTGTACAAAACTGGCCACCCAGAGGAGACTAGCTGCTCTATTAATTGCAGAAGAGCTCTTTGACAAACCTACACTTAATTAATGCTGTAAGCATTACTTAGGTAGACAGGAGAAGAAAAGAGAACAGGATGCAGAGTCTTGTGAGGCATATGTTTACAACATTGTTCCCCTCAAGCTTAATGTCCTTCATTGTTTCTTGCCTTCCTCACCACCTCACTTTCCTCTTTTTCATCTGCACAATGTTTCACGAAGTAGCTATCCAAGGACGTGTGTTTTATATATTTTTTAAGAATATTCAGGAAGTGAGTTAGACATGTCATTACATAGTGCCAATTGCTTAGGAACAATGGTCTGACAAAAAAAACCTATCTAAATAATTGCACAAAGAATACAAAATGCCAGCAAAGCATGAGAGATGCTTCCATGGTGAATTAGAAAAAAAACATTCATAGAACACCTCACCTTCATGCTGGGTGTTTGTTACTCAAAATAATGGCAGCTTATGTTGGGCTTGATCGTAACTGGAATTTTGACTTGCAAGTCAAAAGTTGACCAGGTGACAGCTGGTATATCAGATCGCTTGTAAGTAGGAGCACTCATAACTCAAGGTTCCACTATATATGAAGATTTGTGAAATTTATAGATATATAGTTGATAGAAAGCGTCATATTAATTAGATATTGTATCACGTTATATGAAGACATCTATGAGACAGTCAGTAAAACTCTTAATGAGAGACAAGAGAAAAGCTAATTGTTTGCCTTGTCTTACCTCATTAAGCTGTAATTCCTTGTTCATGCCTTCAGTTCCAGACTTGATCAGACGAGGGAGAGTGAACAGGCCACCACCCAAACTGTAATGGCAGTCATAATATAAATAGTGTGTATATATCACCTCTTCTTCAATGACATTCAACTGTTCCCCCTACTTATAATCTAAACTGGAAACTTTACATATCATCTCTTGTTAAAACAAATTCTATGAAGTTATGCATTCCAAGGCATCTCCACCAGTTTTTATCACCCTCAACTGCTAATTCTGTAAATATGTGATGAACTCTTAATATGAAGCATGAAATAGTCAGAGGGTGGAGGAGAGGGAGAAACAAGCCCTGAATCATTTAAGGAAGTTTTTTTTAGGAAAGATTTGAGTGAAAAGCTCAGCTTTATAAATAGATGAGATACCACTGGTGTCTCAAGTTAAAATAAATTAATGAAATATGAAGAACCAAAGTTATTGAGGTGATTTTGACTTGGTGTCAGAAATGATGAGAAGAGTTAGATCTTCATATTTTCTTTACCATTAAAGAATGAATTTTTTGGCTAGTTGGGAAATGGACCTGCATAATTCTTGATAGAAATATGAATGAAGTGCATGTGATAAAAGTGATGGAAGAATAATCAGAGAGGTATCCTTTTGATACAATGGATGTGGAATATCACTCACTCTTTTCTGATGCTGAAAACCACAAAATATTGAAGGGAAAATTTTCTGAAAAGTTATATACAGTACATACGTTTAAATTATACATCTACATTAGACATCATTTTATTTTACTTTTAATGGATTTAGTTATGGAAATGTATGTGTAATTTGTACATCTGTGCAGATGTACAGAATGTTGGCAATCTATCACTTGTAATATGTATACTTACTAGTCTGTAATGTTATGCCACTGGTCTCTCAAGTAGGTCCAGGCCATGTCTCTTCCCACTTCATTTGAAGCCACAGCCTGGAACACCCGGGCTGCATCTTGTTTCCTAATGCCTGAGTCATCAATGAAGGCCATCTCCAGATATCTGGTAAAATGATCATCTTGGTTATTTATTATTTTATGCTTATATTTACTGGTCTTTAACTGATATATGCTGGATACCACATTTGTATGCTTGTGTAATTTATTTCATATTCTTTTCATGTGTGATAGACTGTCAGTAAGTATCAGTAAGCACAATCATGTGGAATAGTTTTTCTATTCATTTTTTATGCCCTAAACATTAATTGATGGATTTTCAATACCTAATTTATGATACTGTAATACTGAGATGCTCTTCTTACTGATCACTATATATTATAATTAGAAGCACAATCTTATCAATCATGATATACAATACGTATTTACTGCATGAAATTGTTTGGTGGAAGAATATAATCTCACCTTGACAGAATCCAAATTTTCTTGGAACAGCCAAGTGCTGTGAGTAGTCTGCTTTTTTCTGAACCAACATTTGAGTTAAGGTATTGATTCCATGCAAACTCCCATTCCTTGCTCTTGCCTGCAGCTATGGCAGTGCAATACACCACATCCTTCAGGTTTGGAGAGATGATGCTGGAAATGTCCAACTATAAGAAATAGCCTCCATGAGGATAGTACAGGGGTAAATTTTGTTGTGGATCATATTGTTTGACTTAAAAAGACTCTATTCACACAATGCTCTGAAAGTCATTTGATTTCCATTCTCAATATGCTTTCACCTGTCACTTTCTGGGTTCATCATCCACTGCTTGAAGAGATTGATAGACTGTGTTATGCAGTCTTCATGACCCAGTTTGCAGGCCCACTGCAGCATCTTTACTCTCTTGCGCTGGTCAACGTGGGGGTCAGTTGGAGAGTCTTGGAACCCAACAGACATGTACAGAGGCTCAAGCAGACTGAGCAAAAAATCCTGAGGGTGATGGGATAGTTAATGGTGTGAAAGTTGTTTGGTATGATGCTGAGATTGTGTATCATTTAATTTCTGACCTCAGGAATCATCAGTATTGAAATTACAATAATATTATGAATAAGTACATGTTTTTGTAAATTCTTACAAAGAAATGTGAACCAGGTATGATTTGGCATTCAATTTGAAATCATATACGTATTGCAACATTTTCTTACTGTTCACCTTAAGAGCTCCATAAGCCCCAGTTCGGGAGAAGACTTTATCAATATAAGCAACGTTGTCCAGAGCTGCAGCCCATGGTGTGTATGAAATTTCCCTCTTCAGATAAGAAGCAAGATCCATTGATAGTGAATATGATAATTGACCTGAAAAAAATAATCATGTTATAAGTGTCTTGGTGACCATAATTTCTGCAAATGTAGACTCTTCATAAAAAAATGCATACATCCTTTACAAGTAACAAACTCACTAAGATATTTATTCATGCCAATGTTTTAGAAGAAATATGTGTAGCATGTAATATAGCGATGATAGCTGAGCTTCAGAGTGACCACAAATAAGGAATGGCAGTACCTGCTCGTGCCAAGTTGAGTGCATCATCTATGAGCTGTGCACGGTTATTGACGTGGATCTTGGTGTGATCAGCTTTTAGCTGCTTGATCAGCAGCTTCCAGTTGTTATCATCGTAGTTGACTCTGTAGTAGCCAGTCTCCTGCACGTTGAATATCACCCACTGACTACTGTCCGGGAGGTTCTGGATGGTAATCTCAGAGACAGTCTTAGAGAGCCATCTGGATGGTGCTGTGTTGCTGAAGTCAGCAGTGGCCTGTGTGGTGTAGGAGAGCGGCACCCACCATCTGTACACATGAGTGTCAGTGGAGTTGGCATCTTTCCTCAACAGGAATCGCTCCTGGTGAAACAAACAATAATTTCAACTTTATTTCCAGTAATTTTGGGGTTAGTATAATTATGAATTATAAACTATGATTAGCATAGCTGGATTTAATAGCAAAATTGATAAATTGATATCAGTAGATAATAAAATTGACGGATGATCAATAAATTGATAAATCCATAATTTTGATACTTGTGATAACAATAGTGATATTCTGATTACTTAATTATACATCCAAATCTTTATTTTTATCTTTATAGAAAAATCTCAGAAAAACCTCAGATGCAATGTTTATCATGTTTATTTAGTAATGGAAAAAATGTTTTATTTTAAAGTAACTACATTTATTTTTTAAAGTTAATATTTCAACAAACTCATGTTTTTTAAACCAAAATTATCGAATATCAGTAGTTTGGAACAAAAAATGTCAACGATATTGATGAATCAATAACTTGAAAAATTAATCATTAAATAACCCACTAACTGATATCATTATAATGATATTGCCCCTGCATACTAATAAGTAAATTATGGAATGTCCTTCATTCACTCCATACTCATTTAAATGTGAATACCTGTGTGACTGTTGCTGACGTCCCATCAGCACTTCTGGTGACCTTGACAACAGGGTATCCCATCTGTAGTGTCCAGGTATCCATGATGGTCTTAACAGAGACATCATTGGGAAGTGTCAAATCCTGATGGGCAGCTCGAGTCAAAAAGTCCCACAGATCATCTTGCTCTGCACTGTCATATGATCTATGTAGAGATAGGAAGGGGAAGAAGATGAGCATGATGTTGGATTGTTGCACTTGGCCAGCTTTTTTCTTTTACCAAAAATTCCCAACTGCATTTCACTCCATCTACACAATTCCTGTTGCAAGCAGCCATCAGTTGCCCTGTAGAAACCCATCTTACAGGAACAAGACACTCTATGTAACAATATGAATTATTGATTTATTGCATTTTCGAGAAGCGACGGAAATTTCATAGGGTGTTTGGTATCATTAGATCATTGGTTTTGATACTAATACTAGAGATGAGAACAGTAAACCCAAGAAATTTACTGTATTGGTTCTGTGTTGTGTATAGAATCACATGTGCTTGTCTTACACTTCCAAACTTATGTAACCTCAATCTTTACAATTCATTGCACCCTTAGATTGAAAAGATGAGGACTATGATTAGCATCCTCAGTGGACTGGTGTACAGTGTCTCACCTGGTATTCAAATAGTTGGTGAGACCCTTACGGAAGGTTCCCTCCTTCAGGAAATTTTTCATCATTCGGATTATTGAAGCACCTGAGGATTATAAAGGCTGTGTTTAGACAAGTATTGCTATTTTTTTCCACAACAAACCCAAAAAATTCTGCACTAATCAAGAATAAGCTGTGATGAAACCTCCTACCATTATTCTGTTAGCATTTCATGTGGAAAAGACCATCAAATCACTTTAGGGAGCAAAATAATAAACAGCGGAGAGAAAAAAAGACGTGCAAAGAGAACGCACACACACGCAAAGAAAACACACACACACACACACACACACACACACACACACACACACACTTACCTTTGGCATAAGAGATGGTATCAAATATTTCATTTATTTCATCAGGATGACCAACAGGGATACTGATGGGATGGGAGGATTCAAGACAGTCGAGTCTGAAAACCTTGTGTAAGTCTATCACAATGAACTGCTCCATCATTTGCCACTCTGGCTCAGCATGGTCAGTACCCACATATTCCATAAAGCTTGCAAAGCCTTCATTGAGCCACAGATCTGTCCACCATTTTGGAGTCACCAGGTTCCCAAACCACTGGTGGGCCAGCTCGTGAGCCACAACTATCGCCACTCGCTGTTTGTTGTAGGCTGAAGACACTTTGGGGTCAAAAAGCATCGCTGTCTCCCTGTAGGTAATAAGTCCCCAGTTCTCCATAGCACCTGCTGCAAAGTCTGGGATGGCAATCATGTCTTGTTTTGGGAGTGGGTAAGGGATGCTGAAGTAGTTCTCAAAGAAGGTGAGGATATTTGGGCCAATTTCAAGTGAGTAATTTGCCTGGTTTATGGCAGCTTCACGTGATAATGTCCTAAAGGCTACTCCATTATGTGTGGTGACTTCCATTGACGAGAAATCAGACACAAGGAATGCCACAAGATAGGTGGACATTGGGACACTGGTGTTGAAGTGGTCCCACATCCACCCCTGCTGACCTTCTATTGGCTGGCTGTTTATTTTGGGCATATTAGAGATGGCAGACATGTCTGTTTCTCTTGCCAGGAACACCTCAAATGTGGCTTTCATGGCTGGCTCGTCGAAGCACGGGAAGGCGCGGCGGGCATCTGTTGGCTGGAACTGTGTCACGGCAAGCCACCTGTGGCACAGTAAACAGGTGCTTTATTTGGTGTCTGTCTGTTCGATTATTAGTAGACAATAATCATCAAATGCAACATAGAGCTAATAGTGTGCTTTAATCTACTTGATAGATAATCTGACTCCCTATCCTTTTCCCTGAGTAGGATGATATTCCATATACAATATCTTAACATCGTCTCACATACCTCTCTGTTCCTCTATCATCTTTGTATGAAGACCTGTAGAAACCATGCAACTGGTCATTGAGGTAACCAGTGAATTCCATAGACAGCACATATCGACGGCCTCTGCTCAATGGTTGCTGGAGGTGGGCATGGTAGAATTCGCGCTGGTTGTCGTATGTCTGCTTCACGATGCCCACACCCATCCCATTCCGATTTTCGGCATCTACTACCTGTATAAGTTTATTATTAACTTTACACTTATTCGTAATTGTGTAGTAAATTGAGAATCACAAATCCGATAATCGATATTCTGGAAATATTAATTTTCCGGCATGACTGTTGGAGAGCCCGTGTTAGCATGTCATTGTTTTCTATAAATACCATTTATATTCTGATGGCGCTGTGCTTCAAAATCATGTGTTTGGTCTTGCTTGCAACACCTGACAGGTATGTCTTCTCATTTAATATTTTTTTAATATGGTATTGCCCCATTATAGATTCAGTAAAGAAGAGATGCGATGATAAACGCGTACATGCGTTGTTGATGGCAAGATAAGTGAAAGTGCTAGAATTTGATTTTCTACCTCAAAAGCTTTTTAGGCCACATCTCTTAAATATATACAGTATAATGATTTACACTGATTGAACTTCCCAATTCTGGTAACTTCCGGATCTAAGGCTTGCCAGACCATGGAAAATTCCAGGCTAAAGGTGGTCCTTAAAATGCCGCAGAAAACCTCCACGCGTATTCTACAAATTGCCATAGCTAATGATGTCGATCCTAGGAAGCAAAATGGTCCAATTTAGACACAAGTATATCTGTGGCCTGTTATATGTAAATTTGAGACATCGTGTTAAGAAAGGGTTCACTATGGTTTAGCGACGTCTCAACACTCACTCCGTCGTAACTCTTGCCAACACCATGATAATATGGCTGTTTATACCATGACCTGATCTCCAAAAGGTTTTTATTTTAAATCTAAAGATAAATATCAGTAATGATGAGTAAATAATCCTTCTTGTTTTAAATAACTGCCAGGAGCGGTAAGATCACATACACACCTTGACTGTGTCATTGTGGGTGATGATGTCTGCAATGTGGAAAGTAAAGACA